>CAVNZL010000107.1:0-200109 GCA_963693355.1 Pontia daplidice | reverse complement strand
ATTTCGATGTGGATTTCAATACATTTTACTGTTATATCGCGAGCCAAATATACGATTTATTTAATTGTTTTATGTAGTTTGGTACATATATAAAGAAAACCTCTTTATTTTAACATTTTTATATATAATAAAGTTATTATTATATATATAAAGTGTTTGCTGGAAGTGAGTTGTATTATTTTCTTATGGGTTACAAATCTATGATGTATGTATTTTACATTATAGCAATGCTTCTTTCGAATGATAAAATACTTTTAAAAATACACAATATGTATTTGTTTGATACTTCTAGAGGTTGTGAAGATAAAAGTAATGTTTGCAGCGGCTTTGTAAGTAACCTGGTGAACAAATGGCGGAGAGTTTCTTGCCAGTTCTCCTCATTCGCTGTGTCCAGATTTTAAACTTGTAGAGATTTAAAAACATACTTTTAACATTCATCTGACTTTTCGCTTGTGCTGTAGATAAATTAATCGACTTGGTTTAGTAGACTTAAGATATAAAAATATATTTAATGCGATCTCGTCTTTGCGTATACCTCATAATGCTCCTTGCATTTAGTTAGTAAACGATTTTATATTATTAAAAATGTTTGGGTTAGCCACTGAAAGTTTTAATTCCCTAAGACATTTTACAAATAAGTTACTGGTAAATTAAAATAACTCGAATGACTACGTTGTTATGTCCTGGCCCTGCGTTTGTGATCGCGAGAGCGTCGTACGTAAGTGTGCAAAAATGTTGCATATTATGTATAAATTGTAAAATACAAACTAAATATTAACATAATTTATTACATATCAGAATCTAATTTCTCCTTGCATCCCAATGTCTCCGTAAAACTGTTGCTTACAAACCCCTTCTTTGCACCCCTATAACATTTAGCTTATATATTCCAAGATTACTCGATACGGGGTACTCTGGCACACTTCCAAACGTTACTGTGCGTGAGATGCGCAATCTAATTTCAAAATCAGATTATGCAGCCCTGCTTCCGAATATCGAGACACTTTAACGACTTTGTGAGGGAATTTGAAATGCAATTAAAGTTACAACTTTTATTTAAATTCCGGACACTAAAGGGGATTTAACTTTCAATAGCTTTAGTGGTTGTATTTTTTATATTAATAGATACTTACTGTCGAACGTAAAAAATTTAATGATGTTTTAAAGTACTAATGCTAGAATTTTAACCCAGGAACAAATAATTAAGTTTTGCTCTAAACGCTTCAGCAATCAACAACATTCATTCTATCCACAACATCTCGATGGATTGAATTCTTCCAGAGTTCGCTTTACAAGACATTTTCTTTTGCGAACAACTGTGGAATCGGCTCCCAGTAGAGGTCTTCCCAATCGGATACGTCCTCCAATACTTTTAAAAGAGACCAAACTCCTCCTTAAGGGTCCACACACAAGAGTGAATGTATATGAGCAGCGGCTGTTGCCACTTAGGCTACCTGCAAGCTCGTATTTATAAAAACAAAATTATTTGTCATCTAGATTAACTTAACAATAATTGCAGTTGATCATAAAATTACCACTCATTAAAGCAACTAACCATAAACAAAGGTTTTTGTTGACTTCAGTATTAATCACATTCATAGATATAGTAGATATAGAAGTTTGAATCAAATGCACTCACAGCTGGGTGCTTTGATAATTTAATTACTTTTAGGTGTCAAAAACAATTACATTATTTACAACAAATAACTACAATGTAGTGATTGCAGGGCTTCCCCCATAAAAGTATATTCTAATTCCGCATTCCTCATTATACAACAAGTGAATTACTTCAATGAGAGCACTCGTTACCTAGAAATCGGTCGAGGACACTAAGCAGATGTAATTTTCAGCAATTTGACGTGATTCATATATTTACGAGCTAGCCTAGTTACGAACGGAATACTATTTTTAGTATTTTAATGATGTCACAAAAAATGTGGTTTAGTAATTCACTTACAAAAATTTCATTCACTCTAATCGGTATATAACTTTAAGAGTTCCGTTTAAGTTTAAACATTTTTCAAAAATTACATCAGCAACTTACCACCATAAAGAATTCAAAAAAAAATAAGACCTATCTAGCCCGAGATACAAACTTTTATCATAATTTTATCAAATTACATTCTACAGAATGGGATGCATACATTCCGAAGTATCGTTTTTATATCTTTTAAATATCTGTGGTAACCAGAATCAATGAGGTTTTAGCTATAAATGGAACACAGGATCGTCCCGTATGTGAGGCTAGCTACCTGTATTCATATAACGGGTAAAGGGAAAAATGAACAGATACATATATGTAATCAAACCTTTTAATAATCAAACATTCCACGAAATAAACCGTTAATGCTAATTGCATGCTTATTCAAAGTAGATTTACAGTCGGGTTAAGGAGGTAGTTGGCAAAGCGAGCTAATTAAGGCTAGATATCATTATGTTTACAGCGCTGTTAAATGTTGAACCCATTTATTAACCGACAATGTCATGTTATATTTTATTTTTTAAACCATCGGGGTTCTCCGTTTTAGTTTCCAAATTAACATTTGTGAAAAAACTATTCATATAATAGACTTTATAATCTTTTTTCTCGCAATATCTTCGTTAATTTACGTGTATATATGTATAGGCTTGTTTTTATCCAGGCTTACAATGTTATCTTTGTTAACTTCTATTGACATACAAAGGATTAAACTGTTGTATATGTAACTACAGGCATAAATATAAATTAGACATACGTAGGGAATTTTACCAACGACTATGACTGTATGTGTGTATGTGTATTACGATTTGTTTAGCACACTTCAGTGAATATAAAAGTGCGATAAATCTAACTTCTAAGTAGATTTATTTAGTTAGATCATATTGTTAAAAAGTAAAGGGCATAGTATAAATGAAGATCTTACTGATGTCCGGATATATTCCCCGTTCTACTTTAATATAATTTTCTTAAATGAAAAGTGAAGTGTGGATTAGTTCTGTCGTGTTCCCGTTGGAAGACTTCTCAACGGGACACAACCTAAAAGTTATAAAAAGAGATCGTACTCGATTCTCAAGGTCAAGCAACAGATTCACAAAATGTAGAATTGGTGTGTATGGATCAGTGGCTGTAGTCACTTCGACTATTCGAAAAAGAAGAAGTAAGAAATAACTTGTTAAATATATATTATTTAATAGAATTTAAACCTTCTTAAAATTATATCAGTAAAGTTCCTTGCATGGCACGTGATTCATATGTGAAGAAACAACAACAGTCTCAACGGCAAAACTAGATAAAAATAAATCAAAAGCCCTTCTTACATACGACAATAATGTTCGTAGCTTTATCCAATAAAATTTAGGAAATCCTTAATATATATACAGTTTCATTATTGTTTAATTTTAGCTTCAATATAATTTTGCGACAATCTTGATTAGATGTTCTCAAAACGCGTTATATTCACTACTCATAATAATTATAATTTCGAGTTTATGCCTCGTACCAACGTGTACCAACGTTATTAACATAGATATAAATTTCTAGACGAAAAGTTTCAGATAATTTTTCATTTCGCTTAAACGTCATCAAGTTAATTTTAGTATAAAAAAATTCAGTTGGTGAGCACTCTGATTTCTAAGAAAGGAGGCAAACAAAACGACAACTTTTTCTCCTGTTTTGTTAGTTTCGTATAGGTTTCTTTTGTCGTCTTTTCATTTTCGCATTAAATATGACAAAGCATAAATTATTTCTTCGATAGGCCACAAGTCCGTCATTATAAAAATTCTAAATGAGAAATGAAATTATACTGGACCGTGGTCGTGAATACCGCAATTAAATAGTGAGCAATCATTGTCGCTACAATTGCATACTTATTAATTCATTAAGCTCGACAGAATTGCACCGATGCAATGGTACTTGACTTGCATTAAATAAGCAACTTTGTTAATTAATTATTTAAACTTTCATTATGTTTCAATGACTACTTAAATATGTAAAGTTACAGTGTAAGTGTTTTCGAAAGTCTGCATTAGTTAATTCGTTATATGGAGAGAACAGATTCTTTTATTCTACATAACTTTAATACTATTAACATCAAAACAAAATTACATTTGACAATAATAATAACCGGATATGCTTTATAGTATAGTATTTAAATTATAGTATAGTATTATATTTCTATATATATTAATAGTATAGGTATTTATATTTCTAGATAGATTTTAATCTTACTAATAGCATTACTATCAGGTATTATAATATATCCACCAAAACCATAATACACTTTTCCTTACCTACTGTTACATCAATATAATCTTTAACCGTGTTCTACTGCCAAAATTTGAGCGTACTATGAATTCTAACTGCGAACAGACACGCGACGGTACTACCAGTTTTATTAATATTTCTCTGTTACATTTAATACAAACTTAGCATACTTTATCATTTTCCAAATCTAGGTTTTACTATAAAGCAACAATTACAGCGCAAAACGACCCTAGGCCTGCGACCAGAGTTACGCCCATAAAACAGGAATACGAAATTAATAACGCCTCTGAGCGTTTGTGAGTAATTAACGGAAATGATATCATTAATGTATGTATGGCTTTTTTAATTTGGTTTCCCTTTCTCGTATTATTAGCTATTTTTCATCATTATAGAATAGCGTTTGAAATATACATAAAGAAATTGAAGTGTGACTTTCAAAAAAATCTTCTTAAATTGAATAAAAATATGCCTGATTTCCTTTACGCATGCCTCAAGCAAAACTTTTCCATGAAACAGATGAAGAAATAAGTTTTTCTCGTGCTCTATGGCATGCATTAACTGTTCAATATTTGGAACATTCTTCTAGATTTTATATAAATCTTGTGGAATGTAGAACATTATCTAGGTTCTTGAATGTTGTTTAGGTCATAAATTGCATCAGAACCTTATCTTAGTGTGCGCTATCTACCTCTTTATGAGCCTCGTAAAATGCACGTCCTTTTGCAAATATTCTATATTTTTAAATATAAGCTGTTAAATTTATATTTAAATTCTTAACATAGCCCTTAGTCATAATATATATATATGTGTGTGTAAGTATTAATTTTTATTTACCTTTTATTGAAATCATAAAACTATTATTTTTCATGAAGTATGTTATACCTAATACGTGGTATGTAAATACCGTGGCACAATAATCTTATGTTGGAGTTAGCCTAATGTACTAATGCAACGCATGTGACTTTTTCTTCCTTTTTTGTATGTTTTGATAATCCACTACACTACACTACACTAACGAAAATTTATGCAAATAATCAACACTGTATGGAGTTATTATCAACGTGACAAATAAAATTATTATTTGCTTCACACCAAAAGATTTTGAGGTTGACGCCTATGTGACTAATTTCTAGGCAGAGCTGTCACCGGCTTAACATTAACGAAGCAAACAATTCACAATCAACTAGCGCTTTCACACTTAAGTAGATTTTAGATGCGAACGTAAACAAAGGCTAAGCACAAACGCAAGGGTCATATTGTGCTACATAAACTCAGACTAACATTCCAAAGAATATTTTATTTGTAGTGGGTCTCTTTTGCTTCCTAAGCGGGGTCGGGTCTGCAATAAAAATATTATATACCTAAGTGCTTTGCGGCCGTGGGTTGGTTCAAGTTATAGAAAGTCAATATTTTATAATGAAAGTACACACATTTTAGCTTTACAGTAAAACGTGATTTTATTACGGTTTTGCGTCCCATTATGGGATACCAATTGTTTATTGAGTATCCTGAAAAATATACGACACCTAAGTGTACAAATTCTTAAAGAGCTGGTATCAACCTAGCAAGGGTTCTCACATTGTGTGAATTAATGGGGGCATTAGGTTAGCTAGAACAGTTTAAAAAATCACAGTATTTCGCTTATACCTTAAACAGATAGCCGTTTATATCCGTGACTGGGTCGTTTACCATTCTAGTTTGTTTAGATTTCGCTCGGCTTTATTGCAAACTACGAATCTTTATATAATATATAATTTAGGTCGGGGAAAAACATTCTTCGCATATTATATAAACACTCATAAGGATTTTTTATAAAGTTTATTTATATTCGAATTTTGATAAAGGACTCCGATGTAAGGTCCAAATCATTGGATAACTGTTTTCCATCTTGTAGGTAGGGTCATGATCATGCTTTAAACATTTAGGGCTTCTGATCAAAAATCTGCATGAAGTGATTCTGGCAGTCCTCTTGTGATATTAACACAGCCTCTTCTTGTTGCGGTGAACCCGGGTTTTCCCACAGTCTGCGAAGCCTTACGGGTCTTTGACTACGATATTTTTCGCATGTTCTTGTTGTACGTCATCCACTGTTCCTTACCAGTAATAAGATTCTTCAAAAATAGTTCGATTTCATTAAGGCGTCACATAAAGAATCACAAATGAGTACAAGGTTTCTTGCAGTAATGTCATTAGGCAATCGAATATCGATCTTTTCTGTGTACCCAGCTTTTTTCTAACGCACCAAAACCGTTTTGTAGCCAATTCCTAGTTCTCCAGCTACATCGTAACTACTAAAATGCCAAGCTTGCTCCACTTTTGCACATAAAATGGCATCAATTTTATCCCTAACAGAGCGACCAAATAATAAAACCAAATCAAAACCACACATTTTCCTAATATGAATTTGGAACTATCTTCTTTAAAATTAAAAGTTTTTAATGATACCAAAACCAGCCAGATATAAATGGTATAGCCAAATAGATTTTAGTACAAATTCTACATCTAGTATGCGAAAATACTTTTTTTAGCCATTTATTTGATGCTTTCAAGGAACGTTGATAGAATACGTTTAAACGTTTATACGTAATCTTTTTAAGTTTATAGTGCGTTTATGCGACTGATATAATCTGCTACAACTACCAATAGCTACAAATGAGCCCGAAGGGGGTATAGGTAAGTAACCTGTAATGACCCTGAACTCAAATCCAGTGCTCTAGCCCCGCGTATTACCTCTATAAGCTCCTACTTATAGGCAGTACTCGGGGTAGAGCATAAGATTGAAAGTTAAAATTATTTAATGGTTAGATTTTTTTCCTAAGATAAACACTTAAAAATTAAACTATGGTTTCCTATTTAGTTAAAAGATTTTAGGTTTAAAAAATGAGGTCTTTCTTGAATTTTCAGGTTTAAGCCGTTTTCGATTAACATAACATGACATTTACTTCTATCAAATATGTCTATTCAGAGAATATTTGAATCCACGTGATTAATTAATCAGAGCTATATAATTTTAATTACTCAGTTTAGACATTAAAATAATTCCAATCACTAAAGTCAAATTGCAAAACCTTATTTTAATAGAGTAGTCAGAAAGTATACCAGTGTCTTTTGTTGTGTTTAGTCTTTGTAAACTTTAAATTTAAATAAAGCTATAAAAATAATATTTATATCGGTTAGAATTGTTATTTTAATAGTAATAATATATATATACTTAATACGAACGTATTCACTGAAATGACTCAGCCATACGAAGTTCAATAATGCCCCAATTTTATTTAGGCTGCACCAAATATGAAATAATAATGCGTTTGATATAGAACGTAAAATAAAATCAGGGTGTCTCTTTTACGATAGAGAATAAACCAAGTTTTATGAATCCGTAACTTCGCTACGTGTTGGAACCTTTAATGTATCTTTTATTATGAGGTTAGGCTCTGCAGTATTTGAAATTTCTCTATTCAATAGTATTATATATTTTTCTATAAAATGAATAATGTTATAATATAGAATTCTTGAACAACATTATCATTACGATATTTGATGTACGTTTAAAGGTTTTGTTAATTTATTGCTGTATTATGATAGCTAAATAATTTTCTTGAAGTTTAAATGCGATTGTTAGATTTAAGTAATGTTAACACTTAACCACTAACACTAACATATTTCGTCATGTCAAATGTATAAAATAAAAGTAAATTTTATAACTATAGACAATGTGTGATGATATATTCGTAAAACGTCTTAACGTAAATATTAGAGCAGATTTTTAGCTTACAAAGGTTTATAAATTTAAAAAAATTTTGGATTTTAATTAACAACAACTGTATCAACATACGACATGACATCGAAACAGAAATGACATGGAAAGAAGCTTGAACCTTTTAGAACTTATTAAGTAGGCTGATACTAGTAGGCTGATACCTTTCTTGAAAAGTAGAAGGAATATACTTCAAAGAAAGTACAATGGTTGAGGATAGCGAGATACAGGGAGCAAGTAATCGGTTAAATGTATAAAGGAAAAGAAATACAATAACAATTACATTTAATAACTAGAATTAGTATTAATAAGAAAGGATTATGTTATTTATTTATCAAAACTAATACATAAAAATATTTGTGAAATTTCTAGAAAATTTCGCTATTATTTTATTTACTTAACTAGTTATTAAACTTTGACAATGGTCGTTTCAATTGTATTTTGTGAATTGTGTTTTCAAGTTTTAATACTTTTAAAACTCATCTCTTTCAAGGGATCAAAAATTAAATTAAACTAAGATCTAGACAGCGCAAATACAAATCAAGAACAATATTTATGAGAGTTTTAATCAAAGAACGGAAATTAACAGTCTCAAGTTACAGTGAACTTCATTGAACTTAGAAGTATGAATTTGTTTAGTTATATTGCAAAAAATACTTCGGCCGAGTAGAAATAACTTATAATTTAAAATATAAATCGTTTGAACATTTTTTTATTGTAAAAAGATTTCTTGATAAGCGGAACACAGCCGTTTCCTGCTAACACCAAAATAAAAATGTGAACAGCTTATGCTTAATATGACGAATACGGTACTATTTATTTTTCATCGCCGTCCGAAATCCCACGTACAACTGTACAATGTTCTACAGTAAATATCTATACAAGAAAGGCTTTTACCGAGAGCGTTGTAACAATTTGGAGCAGGTCCAAACCGTGTTTATAAATTTTCATTTGGACAATGATACATGCCTGTGTAATGCTTACGTTTTTATTTGTTAGGGATTTGCAAGAGACACAGATTGAACATACTAATTTTAGGCATTTCGTTTCCTTCATTGAACCTGCAACTTAATAGTACATTAAGAAATCTAAGCATATATAGCTATTTAACTAAATTTAAATTTTTTGTAAGGGATAAGATACTCTAATGTCTGTGCATTATGTAATATAAGAAATAACTTAGAAAATTTCACTCCAAATAAGTAGTAGGAATAGACGAAGATTCCATGAGAGGCAACTGAGACTTCAATCTCCGTTTGTTTGTTCGTCACCAGGCTGTATCTCATGAATCGTGATAAATGATTGAAATTTTCACAGGTGATCTATTTCTGTTGCAACAAGAAATAAAATAACAACTAAAAAATAACAATTGTTATGTGTTTACGGCGCGCACTAATAGTTTGGAACTTACTAGTCCGACTCGCCATTGCCCAGTTTTTAATTGTAGTATTGTTTTCCTTTGGTAATTGGGCGTTTATTCCCGTCGAAACAAAAAACTCACGAACAAAAGCCGAATTCAATCAGGACATTGAGATCGCTACGCTCATTATTTATAATTAATTAAATATTTAATTACGATACATGTTATAATAAACAAATTTCACGATCATACCAAACCGAGTGATTAAGTAACGCAATTAAAATCCTGTAACTTAATCTCTTGTTTAAGCTATCGTATGTCCCATATTTCTATGCAACGTATTTAGCCAATAATATTTCCCATAGTAGAAACCTGTCATGCATAACATTCAAAGGCAACAATCCACATCGACAAAAAATCTTTGACATACGAAACAATTGAAATTCAATACAGCAAAGCAAAGTTGAACCGTCCACTCGTTCGTGCTCCGGAAATATGAAAGCGCAATCAGATTACCTTTGCCGGAAGACAAACAATATTTTGTATGCATTCGTTTTGCTTTGGAAAGATTAAAGTTTATTGGACTACAGCTGAAATTTTAAATGTAAGCAAAGAAAGTAATCCTTTGTGCCTTGCTGATTAAATAATTTTTGTATACTCAAATATGACATTCACACCGAATCCGCTTTATCGTATTACGTATTTACTCGCGACTGTATTTTGGATCAGTAAAGAAAATGGTGTGAACATTATTACATCTGGTAGCTCCATCTCTTATAAAATTGATACTGTAATTACGGACCTTCTGTCCGTAAATTAAACTTATTATGTAGTTAACCGCTTAAATTTTTGAATGCACTTTCATCAAAAAATAAATAAATAAAATCAATATCTCCGAGATCACATGCTGCGTTGAACAAAGAGAAAATATAATTATTAACAAGCATGTTTCACGGAAACGAGAAAATCTTAATTGCGCAAATAGAAAAATTCTATAACAAAAGCTGAATAAAGCGTTGACAATAATATAGTTTTTTCATCAATATTGGGCACAAAGGGAAGCTTTCAATAGATAGTTAAAAAAAATTAAAGTTCAGCACTTTCACAGAATTGAAAGTGTGTAAAAGGTGTAATTTTACATTGTCATACAATACCAATCACTTCATATAATAGAAACCTGTCCTCTCCAATTATTATTTTTGGATGAATAAAAACTGAGAGATTTTATGTTTTTGTCACCATTCAGTTGTGTTACCACCCCTTATCACCATCCAAGATCAAAGTTTTTTCGGAAACAAAAAAAAATCAATATCTTCAACTGGGCCCGTTTTTTTGTGGTATGGAAACCGTAAACGAGCGACGAGTTTCCAATACGCCGATGACCTGATGACGCTCACCCGAAAAGAAGACACTTGCCAATGTCAGCGATCAGGGTGTGGACCCAAAGAATCCAATAAATTTGTAACCACTTTATCACATTAATATTCATACCTCGTCTAGTAAACAAACGAAATATTACGCTAAATACGGATAAATTAATTTTTAATAAGAGCTGAACTCACCAATAATTGGTCATTAATGTTTTTTTGTCAGTAGACCCATTTCAATTTGGCAATGTATGCTTATTGTAATTTAATTGTTTTGAAATTACAGGTATTTCCATTTGTTGATGAACTTTTTGTAATATATTACGTAGTTTTTTCATCATTTAAAATCTATCTACCTTGTGGTTTTCAACCCTGAAGTCGGGTGTAACCTATATTTTGATATATATATTTGAACCTGGCTTGCCTAAATATACGGATTCTATATTATAATATTAGTCAAGTTTACTACTCGCGATAAAACCCATACAAGAACCTGACTTTCTATTCATGACTCCTGTTGACTGGGGTTAAAATGCCTCTTGATTATATGAAAAAATATTTTATATAATAACTTTGTAAAGGCGAGTTGAATGCAGGTCTCCTGTTTAATTTCAGAGTCACAATCAGTAGAACAAGGCAATATTATACGTAACAATGTTCAATCACACATTAGACGGGCGTTATTTCAAATCCGATTTACGCTATTGTTCCCGGGAACAAAGCCTGATATAATTATACGCACGAATTGATAGGACTTAACCCATAATAATAACATACTTTATATGAGATAGCATCTGTACGTTGATAGCAAAATGCAATGGACTTTCGTTTTAAAACCTGTAGGGTATTCGTGGTACTAATTATTTGTAATGTTTGAATAAAACCAGAAACTGAAAAAAAAAAAAAACCCCCCGATGTTATAAAAGCCGGGGGGAAGGGAGAGGGGGGTTTTTCGATAAAAATTCCAATGATAATATGAAAAAGATATGGTATATATAAATATTGAACATAGCAGCATACTGACATATACTTTCACATTAAGGCTTTAGACATAATCAATTTACATTACTGTGTATTAGGAAAAGCCTAGAATATACTTGCTAAAATGATACAGGAATACTGCAGAAGCACCGAAATATCGTATGAACATTCTTGAATAATAATCAAATATTACCACATACAAAACTAAAACATTTTATATATAGTTCACAAATCTTTAAAAGTTTTACAAGAAAAGCGCCATGTCATAATCAAACATTCGTGGCACATTCGTATTCTGTCAACATCATTACCCTATACACCAGAGCGAGATAACATTATTATTTTATAAAAGAAAAAGGGAGAGGTAAATACACATTATGTTGTGTTTTCAACATTCATTCCAACGTCTAGAAGTCGCTCATAAATTGTGTGGAGGAGCCTCTATTTATCACGGGGTGTGTGGACTCTGAATTTAATATATCAAACACATTTATTTCATTCCCAGGAAAGATTCACCCCTTTAATGAAAAGGTAAATTTCTAACGCTCGCAACAGCTTATTTGTTTTTAAGCCTTAACGAATCTTTTTTTTACTTCATCATAGTTGTTGTTGTTTAGCATGCAAATACAGTGGTCTAGGCTCCGAATATGATTTTGTTCCACTCGGTGTAGAGATCTTTGGTTAGAGGGGTTGTAGCTCTATTAGTTTTTTTAAGGAAATAGCAAAAATGTTAGTTGACAGGAAACCGAAGAGATGGGAGCTACCTCGACCAAAGAAAAAGTCAAGCTATTCGAAAGAGAAACTGTTATCGGAACCTTTCGTGAAGAGTCTCCTTTTAATAATATAATTTATTTATTATTTTACATTTTTATGGTTAGCTTAAACTTCATTACATACGATCAATTTTTTTATATACATATGTAATACGAATGTAACCATATTTGTTGTATTAGGTGTACAATTATGTACATTAATAATTTATATATATATATATATATATAAATAATAAAAAAAAAAAAAATATATTATTAAGTTATAGGTAGATATACCGGTTAAAAGTTTAAGTTTAAATTAACATAATCCAAGACAGTTACTGTGTATACACTATCAAAGTTATACTACATTTTCACAGGCAACGTCTATAACCTGTTCCCCGCTAACTAAATTCAATATTTATTTGTAAGCACAATCAAAGCTCCCAATTTAATTAATAAATCATAAGTAGAAGTTAGTTCCGGTGTAGTTTGTATAAGATTATAACTATTTGTAATGAAGACAAAGACGGCAAACCTAAAGCAAACTTAGATATGCAATCGACGAGTGCAAACTCGTCATAGTGAAACTGCAGTATTAATCATTATTAGTTCCCAAAACTACGCAAATACTGATATAGTTGGTTATATAAAGTTAGTGAAGATGTTGCTCTCCGGAAGCAATCGACTCCTAGAATTGCATAACTCATATGAAATTGATATCAAACTTTGGAGGATTTGTGTAAATCCTGTTTGAATTTAAGTTCGCTCGTGTCTCGGTACTTGTTTGGTTTATATGTTAGGGAAATATAGAATAAACTCGATCTTTCGAAACTTAATTTGGTAATGGTTTATTTTATGATTCCTATATTTGAAATTTGATGAATACAATAGTTTAAGGACTCACCAAGCTAAATGGTCTAAGCATATAAGCGCAATCTGTTCCTTTGTAGATTATATTTTTTTTATTCATTATACTTTGACCAATTAAAACAAAATCTATAAGGCGCTTCTGTTTATTTGTCATAAATTTTTATATATACCTTGTTAATAGAATCAGCGTTACTTTGAAGTCAGGTAGGTAAGGAAGTCCATAGTACAAAACCCTAACCAATCTACAAGCAATATCAATTATCCCACCTACCAATGGGGTCGGATGAGGGGCGTCAATACAGACTGTGTCTACACAACTGGACTGTGATCAACCACTAAAGTGGAACAAATATATTATATGAAATACATACATATTATAAGTACTCACCTAAAGGATAGTGTTGTCAGCGGCCTATAAGACTTATGACTGTTCGGATCAACCATTGGTGTTCCCCAGAAGTCGTCCAAAAACAGTTGTTTCAGACTACTTCCTGTTACATCACTATTTGTCACTATAGCAGGTATATCATCGTGAACAAAATCACCACTAAGACTGTTTATATAACTGAGAACAGCTGTAGTAGTCACCATGGTGTATACCACTATGTCACTGTTACACATGCTATGTTGGGGACTATCATCCCTTGCCACTGGTAAACGACGCTTCATTTTTGGGCTGGGTTTGTGTACTCTAAAAAGATACGTTCCTACATCTGCACATTGGTGATCTGTAACAAAAAAAATAATGTTACAGGTATTCTTCTTTACTTTCACAGAGCTTTCACTTAGTACTACACACATCTTGCTATGTACTAAGGATGTGGATAATTGATTTTAAATTATGCATCGGAGGTTTCCGGACCTTTCTCTTGACAGAGATTCATTACATTTTAACTAATATAAAGCTAAAAAGCAGCCGTCAAAATTATTTTATTTATAGCCTCAGCATCAAATTTATAATCAGATTGTTGCCATATTTGCTGTAGCTATATTTTCAGTGAAGATGGATTTCCATTTGCCGCAGTAGACATAGTTTGGTTAAATATTAAAACAAGTCACTATTTGATCAGCGCAGGATATTGCAACCTGTGATTTTGAATTTTCCCGCGAAATCCAAAGGTCGAAATTAGAGTTACGGATCGCCAGTATGTGCTTCACCGAATTGCAATTTGGTATATGTAATCATACATATACCGGCATTCTATCTACGATATAATTCTTTTATTGTATTGGATGAACACTTCGAAATTAGAAGCCTTTGTGCCTTCATTAGAATACCAAATTTCAACGTTCCGTTAAGCTAAAGCGTTATTACTCAAAATAACCTAAAATGGGTTACTTCAGAGAAAGTTTTTTGTGCTTCTACAGAATTTTTAATACTTATTAAGACGCTAGATAACTAGAGCTATCAAATTATGTATGGACAAGTTGTCGAATTCATAATCAAAATATTATCTAGGTGATAAAATGAAATAAAAATTTAATCTACATTTAGTTTTAGTACTGGCAAGTACTTACAGACAATGATAACAAGAACTGGCTTAAATCTCTCGATCATTTTATTAAACGGCAAACAATATTGTAAATAAAATGATCTTCCATATTCGCCAGATTAAAACTATAAAATCATCAAAAAACACATATTAGGTCTTATCTATCTGCAGAAGGCTTAATTAAGACGGAGATTTGTAATCAATAATAGAATCATGTATAATATAAATCATAACACATATAACTCAATCAAGTATATAGAACTTTAAAGTAAAAAAATTTAAATACATTTATTTTATAATATTTTCTATTTTATTTTATCCTTTAAGTGGTTCTTCTTAACTTTTATAAAATTTAAAATTAATCTGTTTTATATTTTTAGATGCTTTTCGCTGCCAACGAAAATCAAAAAGAATACTAAATCTGCAGGCTATCCGAAGTAACGTCCCTACATACATTTCGGTGAATCAATTTTCTACGAGTAACAGCCTAGTGCTTGATATTCAAAGCCTTATCATTCAAACTATGGTATAACCAAACCATAGATAGCCAAAGCGATTATTTATGCAACTTCTAGCAACTATTGTGGTTTTAAGTTACATTGAAATAAATCTACGCATTCCTTCCCATCGTGAAATTCTTATAAATAATGTGGGTGACATTAAATCATAATATGGTGATAAGATTTAATAATGCCCCAAACCGATATGTTAAAATAATATGGCTATTAGCTATTAAAGTTATTTTGACTATAAAAATACGCAAGATTGTCATTTGTACAATGTGCGTTTTTAACAATTGTTATTTATTGACAGTGTGACGTCGTTTGTTCAGTGGGTGAAAATTACGAACTTAATAAGTGCCCTCCACCTTTAATTATGGCATTACATGAATAACATCCAAATGAAATACACGTAATACCATAATTAAAGGATTAAAATTGGAGAGTTTAATATGATACAATTGTTATTTTAAATGAATTATGCATGAAATATAGACTTAACCGAGGGATATATTTCTTTATTTTTTATGCATTCCAATACCTACCCACTAAACATTTTTTAGAAAAAATGAATCGTATATACAGAATATCTAAACAAATTTTCTCATAATTATTTTGTGAGATATTACGTATATACCTCAACATCAAAAATGTAGACTGTATAAAAACATTTTTAGTTTAAGGTATATAAGAAATATTTGCATTTTACAGAAGACTCGATACGGAACGATCAGAGACACGTCGCTTCGAAAGACGTTCGTGGTTAATGAAATGTCAAACAAATGCATGCTTCGATTATACGCCATTTATCCGAATAATAGGTACAATAAAGTTTTGTATTAGTATTGAAACTGACAGATGGTATACATATATTAAATAAAGGTAGCAGGGTAAACATTTTTATGTAAATATGAGGGCGCAAAATAATATATAATGATTATACCTTTACTAATCTATTAATAATATGTAAGATTGATATTTAAAACTCGAATGGTGCTCACAAAGCTTAAAACTTTAATGCTCTAAATATTGCTAGAAACGTATTGATTCACGGTTCGTAATATAAAATTGGATATTCACTTTAATGTTTAATGAATTATATAATCCTTCAAAAGTTAAATCTATTATTATATTTAATTAATTAGAAGTAAATAACTTTGTAATTTGTTGTAATTTTATGTATTAACAATGGTATATCAAATACGCATTTTTTCCTGAAATAAAGACTATTATTATTATGGTTCCAATGCTTATTTTAATTATTTAATTTAAAATCTTTAACATCTTTATACGATCTTATTGTTAGGGCTATCTGATGCCCAACTTTGTAAAATCTGTATATAAAAAATGTGTATATAAAAAAATTTGGTGTTGTATAATGTAAAATTCATTATTATAGTTATATTGATTATTTAACTTTATTGTATAATTAATTCTACAGTTATTTAAATTACATGTGAAGGATGTTGGATTTGTTAAACGTTGACTTTGCTAACGGTTAGTCTATATAAATTGATTTGCAACTTACGCTCAGGCATTCTGAACCAAAAATCGTCTTTACGTGTGTTTTTAATGAAACCTGGATCCAATAATCCTAGCATGTCGCTGACAGGAGCTGTGGGATCACTCCATTTGGGGATCTTCCCCCAAAAAATTCGAAATCTTCGAGTGGCACGACTTCACTTCACTATGGACAAGTAATGGGTGTTTTAACCTCCATTACGAAGACTTTTTTTGCATCAATAAATGAAGCTAATCCATATGTTTGGCAATGAGTTATGGTATAAATTCTCGACTACAATTATGTAGCTATGCTACGCAAAGTATGCTACGAAGGCGTGGATGCTTTTTAAAAGGATTAGACCATAGGTTGCCGACGCCGAGTTGACCCTGAGTTCTTTCGATCCGAGTTCCCGATTCACTTCCTAATTTAGTAACAATCACGGAAAATCGAAAATAGAGAGAGTAATTATAGTGATGTTAAAAAACGTGTAACGAGATCAAATTGTTTATATCAGTTGTAATATCATTTGTCTAGGGACAAATCTCTATGGTTATTTCGACACAACCCATAACAATAATTCAAGTTTTCATGGTACATTCAATAATGCTCAGATTATTGAAGGTGATTACTGCTATCATGAGGGTAATTTAGAGAATTGCTACCGGCGTCAAAATGATGAACGTAATGTTCTAAATAAATCTATTAACTATTGTTCATCTCTCAACTTAGTATAAATTTAATTATTATATGTCACTTTAGAGTTTTACGTAGTTGGTGACGAAATTCAATTTGATATTTTAATTGGGTTTAATCCTTTAAAAATACCCTCAGACTCAGGAATAGTGTATCGGCTGGTAGACAGGTCCTACATAATATTGACAATTTTTTTGTACATTTACATACTGTGCATACAGATATACTATCAGAATTGTAAATGCGATGAATCCGAATATAATTTTGTATTTATCAATGCTTTTATTAAGTATATCCAAATGATCTATATTAACATCGTACAAGCAATGAAATGCTTTTTTTTAATCTTTTTACGATAATCGGCAATCAATCGCCACTAATTACTGATGAAGATAAAACCATGACATCTAGTAATTTAAAATTTTTGGGCAGAAGATGGGATTTTACGTCGACTTATATAACAAATGAAGCTAGTAGGGCTAGTCCAGCGATGATGTAAGTTATAAAGGATAACATGTATGTAATAGAAATTAATAGACCTTAGCACACGGCCTTGCCGGAATTACGAATAGCAATAAACCACAAAAAATACAGGTAACAATCCCATGAAATGATTATTAGGAAAAAACCACACCTTATATTAAAATATTGCAAATTGATGAAGACGAACACACAGACAACATAAAAGTTAGGTCCTTTGCTAAAAAGCGGATGGACGAGCGGAGCGATCCCTTAACAATAAATCACGTTTTGATAAAGGTAAAGCCACAATCCAATCTTTAAAGGTCGGTGATTCTGTCTTAAAGCGTCGCCACACTTAGGTGTTACTTAGTGAAGTTAGGCTCTAAATAAATATAATTATAATTAGTTAACAAATAAAAATTTGAAATAAAGTAGTATGAACATGATATTATAACGACACAGTAAAAACTAACATTCTATGTGTATGAACATATAAAAAGCAAAGTTTAATTATCACATAAGGAATTTAGCGATAACTATTAGATACGATAGATCTACCATTTATACAAAGAAAACTAAATGTTTTGCTTATTTTAACATATTTATCCATTACGTAACGTAACTAATGGTAAGAAAGCAATTACAAGGTAGAAATAAAATGGGTAGAGTTATCAAGTAATTTAATCATGAAGCTTCGTTAAATGATAAAATATAATTAATTTTATGCCTTATAACGATTTTTTTCATGGGTCGCCTTAAACCTCTTTTAAAGTCTCTCTAAGTGACTAAAAGCTAGCATACTCTTACATGAAACACACTGTAACACGACGTTCTCAATAATTAGCTCATATGAATATCGCGAGGGAGAATTAATAAAATATAATAAACGAAAATGTCCGCTTCCGACGAATTTACAGGCGCGCGCCACTGAAGCGAGAACCTCATTAATATTATGAAGAGCACTTAAAATATTTCGTATTTACTCATCGATATTAAGCGCATTGTGAAATTCCTTACCTTTTATGATTTAAAACATTTACATTTGAAGCTAATTTGGAGATTGTGTATTTTATTTAACCGGAAAGATTAAATACGCAATTAAAATACTGATCATAATTAACGTTCGATTTTCTTTCGCGTTAAACAGCTTGCATGCAAGTGACAAGACGTGATCAAATTGATTTAAATATTTCTGAACGCATTGTGCTCCTACTATCGTCAAGTTCAATATTTAAAATATTAGAAATTTTCAATTGAGTTATGTATGTGTTTCAAGAGCTTTGACAACTCGTAAAATATTTAGAAATTCGTTTTTTAAAACTGCAGACTGCATGTAAACAATTTTAATAGAATGATAATATCTACCACGCTCCATTGCATATTTTAGCCAATTTCCATATTTAAAAAATGCATACAGTCTACCTACTTCGTTGTAATTTTCAATGATAAATATTAAATAGTTGAGAGATTTTAGTACCAAAGTAGTAGCTTTAGTACCAAATATATATTAAACTATTCTTTAATATAAAAGCATAGCATATAACACTCCCACTGTTTTGTCATTGAAACAACCTACCGGCAACAACTGACTTTATTTCATTTCACCCGCATTACACAGATCAAATACACTATAACACCCACGAATCAAACAAGTCTATTTAACATTAAATATTAATTTATAAATTTTATAAATATTATAATTAATTTCTATATTAATACTTAATTTTATTAAATTACATAAATGTTCTCTACATTATTCCTTACTCCGTACCGTTCGGGAAAAAATCTCCTTAAGTCTGTCTGAAAGGTTAATGACCCTAGCTCGGAATATATCTATTAATTGTATATTCTAGAATGCCTTAATCAATATTTCAAGGTTACACCCTAATTCTTGTTTGATACACAATTATGTAGTCTTACAAAACATATTTATGGTATAACAATCTATTAGATTCTATCAACCAAAAGTTCGGCTTTAATCTATTTTCAATACCGCCGCAATATCGGTTATGAATTTTCCTCTGGCCCACTCAGCGCTGAACGTGCTCCAAATATATTATTTTGGAGAAAAAATTGGAACTCGAAGCACTAAATATAAATATCTCGAATTTGTGGCACAAAACGTGGTTACTCGCGGTATTGCCGGCTTTGAATTTTTGAAGACTGCGCATTTCATACAACAAAACCACGTTTCCAAGATACAGAAGGATCAACGTATTATCTCAAGCTTATTTTTCTTATATTTTTGGCTCTGAATTTGTAAAACCTTTATATAAACGAATACAATTTATTTTTGCCCAAAAATTGGGATCGAGCACTTTGTTTATGCAATGAAAGCTATCAGAAATATCTCTATTCTCTTACAAATGATACTTTAACATTACATATTATTTTAGTATACAACATTATATTCTATAATATTTCATAATTTATGTATATTCTAAGGTACAAATAGGTGTCGCGAACAAATATACTTGTCAAGTTTGATTTTGAACTCGTAAAAATAACCATATACATATTTTACTTTAATTTTATATTAGATAATGTAGAATCAATTTGAGTCGAACAGAATCCACATATACAACATACCTATGCCTTTGATCATTCTAATAAGCTTTGGCAAACGAACGCGTTTATCCAAACCAAATTAATTTGATTGTTTGTTCCGAGCGTCGTGTATGTTTTTACAGTACTTGTATAATTTAAACAGAGTTATTTGAATGAGAGTTATTCGTATTGAAATACAAAACGATTTTAAAACGTAAAAATCTTTTCAGTACTCTGCTATGCAATCGTTAATAATATACTCAATACTTGCTAAAAACTTAAAGGTAACTTGACTATGATTCATTAAAACGTATACGTATGTAATTTTGAGCTATGTTAATAACAAAAACTGAATCTCTACACTATCTACCTATGAAGCTCAAAGCGGTTTTGGCCCATATCAGCAATGGGAAATTAAGAACCAAAAATTTCTTAAAATATTTATTCAATAAATCTAACGATATAGCTGTCATACTTACGAGAACATTTTCTAAGTTAATTTCATTTTTCGTCTATAAAAATAAGACGCATCAATACTAATAAATAAACATTGTGTAGTTACCGGATTTATTAAATTTTTTCAACGAGAAAATATTTTAGCGATAGTGTTTTTAATATAACGATATCATTATCCAGCACTTTTCTATATTTCAAACGAAATGTTGTCAAAAGAATTTTCAAATAGATTTTCCATTTACATACATTAAAACCCGGAGTTGGACGAGCCGAAGAGTCAGACGCCCGCTGAGGGCCCTATATAAATTTGTAGGCACAAAAGTTTCAGATTTTTCCTATTGTAAACATATAACATGCAGTAAGACATGGTTACTTGTCAAATTACGTAGTTCAAGGTCAAAGAAAAATACCCTATAAATTTTGTGTCTCGAAATATGCGTTTATGGCGGGATAAACACATACCCGAGTTAATATAGTTTAGTGTAAGTTTTTTCATATCTCCCAGAGACCGGTTTAATATCTACTTCACATCTCAATGTCTTCCCGAGATAAAGTTCTTTCACAGATAAACGGACATTCAATAGCAGGTTCTGACCATCGTTTATATCCGAATTTTTGTCCCCTTCCATCGTCGGTCTCTGAGCCCAGTTTGTATAAAAAGCATCTTCATTGTAATATCGTGTCTAGAAAGAAACAAACAGAACGATCCATTGTATTCTAGGCGATACATTGAACGCTAGATAATTGAAAAGAAGTAACTCTTTCAGGGGATGCGGCATTGTTGCGACACAATGTCCTTCCTTTACGCTTTTTGCTCTAGATGCAATCTTTAAGACTTTTGTCTACATTTTAAATGTAATTTATGTTACTCAAATTCAATTGAAGATTTTTTTTTCTTAGCTTATGCATCAATGATTTCTTTTGTTGTGTCAAAAGGACAATTTGAATGATCTCACATTACAAAAAAAACTCGATATTTAAATGCTCTAAGTATTAAAATCTATGGTGTGTCCTTATTTTCTTGCAGCACTTTTTTATTAATAAGCGCTTTTACCTTAAATTACATAGGTATATGCTCTTCTTCTTTGTACAAGTTTTAAACATTTCGTTCCAAATAATATTTGCGTATCCTTTGTCGTTTACACGTGAAGCAGGTTTGTTTAGGAAACATTTTCCTGTTTTTGCAACATTTTTCTTGAATGCACCGTTTGTATGGATTATTATTATTGTTTGTACATTTTGTTTCCAGTTAATTTAGGACTATCCAACCCATATAAGATTTCAGTTCAATACTATTTTGGAAAGGCCTGAGATTAGCAAGTTGAACCAATCTCTTCAGATATATACTATTATTATAATCGGAAGTAAGCTTTTATAGTAAGTATTGTAAAAAAAACGTTTTAAACAACAACAACAAAAAACAAAATTTATTTCACGGAATGGGGGGGCGGGGTTGGTACTCGAGAATAATTGGTTTTAAAAACGAATGAAGGGCAAAAACAACCAAATTAACGATCATTAATTTAATAGTTTGCTAGCCTCAGCCATTTTGCTCTCAACTTCAATTATTCATTATACAGTTGTTGAACCAAAGGCAACCCTGATTCACCGTCTAATCGAACTGAGCTGTGTACCAAACGATACATATATCGAGACAAATAGACAGAAATAGATAGACAAAACAAATATCGGAAATGTCCGAAGAGAGCCATGGTTATTTACGATTATTTTTATACTAAACGGTTTTTAAGTTTCATTTATTTATTTACAAACAGGATGTAACTGCTGCTACTAAAGTCAAAAAATTACAATATGTATAATAAAAGATTAAATGGAGAATATTTCGAAGCTTTTATTATATTTGAAAATTCGTTTAAATAATAACAATGATTTTGGAATCATTATAACCATTGACAGTCACTAGTTTATGGATCCGTCAATGCTGTAAATCTTTAACGTTTTAATAAATACACCCACAAATCGTCACCACTCCGACATATATATTACTAGCTGATCTGGCAAAAGTTGTTTTGCCATAAATATAATTTCTAGCATCATTTTTTTAAATCAATTAAAATAATCATCAGCCCTAAGGGTGCGGGCAAATGTTTATAATCGAAAGCGTTTTAAACAATAAAAGTATGCTTTATTTAGGTTCATAAATTAATCTTTATATGACACGTTTGTGGGTTTACCATAGCAGTGCCATCTATTGATTACTTACTACGAAAAGTATCGACATCTGTTAGAATATTTTGGAGTTAATAGATAATTGTGACTGTCAATTAATTATAGACAAATAATTTGCAATACAATTAAATTGCGACTATAATTAAAGATCTAAGCTATCCTATCTCTTAAGTTTTACCAGACTGCTCACGGTGTGCCAATTTAAATTAAAATCGGTTAAGTAGTTTAGGAGTGCATCGCGGACAAACATCGTGACAGAAGATTCGCGTAGCATTGTTACTTGACTACCTATTTAAAAAAAAACTCGAATGACGCAATTAAAAATAAAAAGAAGAAACAGCGACAAATGAACCTAAGTATAACAAAAACAAAAGTCAAACAATTGTTCCCTTCCGTTACTCCGGCTTTATTAACTACAGATGTATAGGCTTAACAACTGGCAAACAGTTACTATTGAATTTTCCCTGTGCTAATAAAATTATTCATTATACAATTGTGATCGCGAATGTACAAGGTCGTGTTCAATCAACTTTTGACAGATTTGCATAATAAATAACTTGGCTTCACGAAATTAGAAATATGTTGTTTGTATCTTAAGGAATCTTAATTAGAAAATTTTAAGTTAAATAGGAGGTTTTATGTTTTTTCTGTATCCCTGTCATTCGTCGCTCAAATTTATAAAAAATTAACGAAAAATAATAAAATAATATTGTTTAAATGTGAGAATTTTTTTATTTTGCCATTAATGCAAAGTACCCGGACAGTAATTGTCGTGACTTTTATTTTCGGTATTGGATGAATTTTTATTCCCCCAGAATATCTACTGAACTAACTAATCTGCTATATAATATGTCAACAAATGATTCAGGAAAATATAACACAACATAAATTATATTAGGATATTTTTAAATTTAGATTTTTCTTATTATGCGATAAAATCATACTAATATTACTGTCTGCAAAACTGATGGTGGAAGTGTGTAAAGTATATTCATTAAATAATGAAATATAATTCAAAATATAATCAGACTCTATATAAATATATCTAAACATATCGAATAAGCGAATTATGTAATGAAATGTGTCAAGTCGCGACAAAATACCCCATTAAAAGAAGTAAATAAATTCGAATTAATAACATCCAAATCCGAGCCTTTGAATAAATAATGATATTTTGAAGGCTGTATAAAAAGTCTCATTAATATTCAAAGGAACGTCGATAGCAATAAGGCGGCACTGAAATTGTCATCACAAAACATCGCTCCAATTTTATTTTTAGGCAGAATGATGTTATTAACTATTGATTGACATTCAATCAAACACTTATTAGATGTAAATAAGACTTCTTTACTAGGTATAAAGGATGAGTATTGGGTGGCCGCGCATCACCAAGTCTAATATTTCTCTAAGCATGTGGAGCTTTTTCATCTCTAGTACTCAAAAATTATTTCATATATATAAAATCTCGAAGCTTTTGGTGACTCAGAAATTTATTAATTACTAACAATTTTCCTTTGCCAACGCAAAGGAAAAAATATCGACCGTCGAGTATCATTAGGTCATAGAAAGCGTGATTGATAATATAATAGTTAACAACTACAATTTGCATGTTAGGTGAAATATATATTTTTTTCATAGACTAATTATTCCAGATAGCAAAGATCACTTATAAAGGGAAAACCTGAAGCATCTCAACACAAATATTTTCGCATAACTTAAAAACAGGAATCGTATCATAAATACGTGAGTTTTCCTACAAACAGAACTCATTCAAGTCGTGTTAAAAGGCTGATAATCTCTAGCAATCCTTACCTGTACGGCGAGGAAGGAGATTTATTTACTTTTTATTTACAGTAGTTTGTCCCTCAACCAACGCTTGGTTTAATCTTTGTTAAGTAGTGTTTGCATTTGTATTAGAGGTTTCTAGAGTGCTTTTATGAGATTATGTTCTAGGTACATTAATTTATGGTTAAGCATTTTCATCACAATTCCTATTATCTTCTATTTAATCAGTTTGAACAATATTTGCACAGGTGGGGCGGGGCCTCAAAGTCGCACTCAGGCTTGGCTTAAGCGCTACTCTTAAGCTAGAGGCTGTGCATCGATGGATTTTTCTATTTGAAGGTGCAAGTAGTAACGATACGGGAAAGGATACCCCTAGGATAACCTGCACTTCAATAACACATATAGCCGTATTGAGATCGAATGTAAAGAGATACATATTTCTGATTGTTGATAACAATCTGTTCCCCAATGGTTGGTAAAATTTGATAAATGTACTACTAAGGAGTAAAGTAATAATACGATGATATGAATACAATACGGTTTAATCTAATAGTGTTCTACAGATAGAGGCAGAGGCATATAATAATTTTAAAATTTTAATAGTCTTCATCAACACATCCACTTATAACAATAATTATAACACGAGTACGGTAAAGTACTTTCATTTTATGTAAATATTATTTTTACAATGATTCATGAAGACTATAAATTATACTACCATGCGTATATTGGTATAATCATGTTGAATGAGTAGTTTTTATTAATTAAGATATGCTGTTTAGTTTAAAAATATATAAAAGATGCATCTTATATTTCTAGCTATATACAGGACTATCTCATATAACATATTTTGTCTGTGTAGACTTAAAAGTCAATTTTTAGTCCTTATTTTATACGAGATTTAAAAAAGTGTATTGTTGAAATGTTATTTATTTTTAAATCATGTTTTTGCCTAATGGACGAGAACACATTAAAGAACATATTATTATACCGTCGATTCTAGTTCAAAATGCCCGCGACCCAGTTATACGCTTATAAATCCAAGGCTTAGGGATTAAAATCGATAAAACGATACGTTTATGAATTAAACTCCTAATGGAGGTACATAGTGTTTAAACAGTCATTAAACTTAATATAGATTTTGTGATAAGTCAAATTTTATGAAAAGATTCGTGTCATAGTTGTATAATCTGTGATATATGATAAATAGCTACTGTATGCTTATGAAATAAAAGCAATAAGACTCTAACGGTCAAAAATTTGACTAATGCTATTTTTTTTACTATTTGTATATTCATAAACTATATAACATTATTAAGAAGAAACAAAATATTTCCTAGTTACACACCGTTTAAAAGACATTTATTTGTAAGTTTTATATATTATTGTGCATTAGATACAATAAAAAATATGTTTTTAGTCAAACATATCATTATTACTAATATATCTATTAGTATTTGACTTGATGTTAACATTCATATAAAATATGCAATCCAGAAAAATCTAACCAAAGTTTACATTTGCC
The DNA here is from genome assembly GCA_963693355.1 of Pontia daplidice. Taxonomy (NCBI): domain Eukaryota; kingdom Metazoa; phylum Arthropoda; class Insecta; order Lepidoptera; family Pieridae; genus Pontia; species Pontia daplidice. The sequence continues at coordinate 173,621 of CAVNZL010000107.1, read as the reverse complement.
CCACATTTAGAATTATAATAATAGATCGAGTTGAATAAAAATACAAAGCACTCAAACAAAGCACCACAACACGGTCTCACCTGTAGGGGTGGGAAATGCTATGTCACACACTTATCTTTGAACAAAACCCCATGACTTTCATTTCCATTCCCACTCAGGAAGCCGTTTTGGCTTGTCGATTACAGGACACGTAAAAATGCGATAACTTGCCCCTTTTCGCCTCGTTAACTTGAGATAGGGGAGATTAGCTAATGTGGAGAAGAGGATTATGGAGCAAAATAAATCGATTTTACTCGCTCTGCCCAAGTTAATTTAAATCATCGTAATATATGAGCAGTCTATACTTAATATTAAAGTTGCTTAAACTCAATGCGGTGCGCTTGAATCTCGGCTGTTGCCGGTTGGTCCTAGAGCAGAAAAATTGATATCATTACTTACTGCTTTTGCATTGCATAAAAAGAAAAAATAATTTTAATCGTTTATGTATAAAAATTGTGACCAGGTCAATAACTATGTTTTATAGTTATATTAGAATATAAAAACTGAACAACTTCTTTATTTGCTTGAATCACTTGCATCATGTCCAATTGAATATTTTTTTATTTTAATAAAAAGTCACTTAACTACTGGAACGTGAAACCGTAGGATATTTCTACTCATAAATGATTAGCTACATTAATGTAAGTTAATTATAAGTATTATTTTTTTTTAAATGGTAGAAGTACTAATACAGCATCAGTATATATTTTTTACCGAAGAAATTCTTAGATAGCGGACAGTGACTGAACGCGTAAAGGAAAACAATTTTATTACAACATAACAATTATTATTAGTGTCGTAGAAAATTATTAAATCAGCAAGACATATAAACTTCCTTCGGTTTTTTTGAGGTCGATTGATACCCTCACTGGCTTACAGCCCGCATAGTCTCAATAAATAAATCTGACCGTTAACCATTATAAAGATCCACTTTACAGGATTAAAATGACCCCTAAGTGCTAAAACGTTTGTAGTATACGTGAGGAAGTATCGATTTCTCAGTGAAAGACATTGCTGCAAAAAGTATGTTATCTATCATGCTCTCACTCCAGTGATTCCGATAATTTCTGTGAGATTCTTGAGAATTCTTGGTGAAATATATCTGAAGAAACGTTAGATCGTCTAGACGCATTACTTCTCGTTAGTAACACGTTTTATCATTCAATGTTTTCGCTTTAAATTTTATGATTCTATCAATAATTTATTAGATATTCTGATATTGTTTCCCATTCATGTAAACATTTTTCTAGATGAACCTTTATAGGTAAAAACAATTTAGCCATAGCCAAACGTAATTAAAAAATATCGTCAAAGAACAGTAGTAAATCAGTTTATTTTATTACACTTGTATTAACATCATTACCATAAAACCTCGCCTTATCTTGTAAAATCGAGAATTCATTTGCCTAAACAAAACATTCAATCATTAAATACGCTATTCGTAGCACAATTTGTGAGCTACGCGGCGTAAAGTAAGATTTTCTTTCGCTACAATATTGTACGAAATTTCGCGTAGAGCTCGTGTGACAAAAACTAAACTGCACGGAATAGTGCAAATGTTCCAGCCAAGTGTGATTTATCGCGCACAGTGGATATCTTAATAACTCCCGGCTGTCACTCGTAAATCAATGAGGGCTTATTCTTGGCTCGACTAATTTTATTTCAGTTTAAGATTAAAAGTCACGTAGCATAGCAATATTAACTTTGTTTTACTAATGTGAATGTCATCGGACCAGCCAAACGTGTTTTCTATGCCCTTATTGATATACTTGTGGAATTTTAATTAAGAAAAGTAATTTTGTAACCTCTTCTAATACTAATGTATTTTATGACTAAGCGTAGAAAACCGACCGGTTCCTTGGCCTTATTGAACGTTAAGGAACTAAGAAGCTCAATGGTGAGCAAGAGGTATACCTAAGTTAAGATAAAACATTTAAACTTAAGGTACAGTCAAATCCAATATAAAACAATATAATCTGAAATATCTGAAATTACTTCAAATGCTTAATGGTTTCATAAGAATGGTCTGGTAATCTCAATTTACGCTTATTTTTATATGGACTAAGCCGTATGTCCGTTAAATTTATCGTGTCAATATTTGTTTGCAATTTTCTAGGGATTTTTGAGATGATCACACATTATAAATTGGTGGATTAATTGCAAATCGGTGTATTACAGGATTGAAAAATTCATACCCAGTAATGCTAGAACGAGGCCAGCTAACATAGAGGTATATACGATGAAAATAGATTTTTGTATCGTACTAACCTTGGCATTCTTTGCAATAAATAACAAAAAAACCCTAACTAAATTTTCTTATTAAAGAAAGTTTTCTTATTATAAGGACAAAATTAGTAATAATAATACTCTTATTTAGGTTATTATTACTCTTATTTATTAGTTTTATTAAATTTTATAACAACAGAACGCCTTAAGCAACGTTGTTAATAAATATTTAATAAATCCTAGTACCTCGGAAATAGTAAATCAGATCAAAAGATAAAACCCAACTCTCAACATCTCAGTTCGTTTTCATGGATTATTACGTTACATAGATCATATTGTATTGAAAAATAAATGCTTAACATTTCCCTAATCACATCTTTAATCAACGAAAATAAGGCTACAATTAGTATGTATCTTAAGTGAGGTGTCAACGTAAATATAAACAAAGCAATGGACACTTAATCTATCCCAGGAAAGTAATTTAAGAAAAATAACATTAGCAATTCAGATTAGCCTCTATCGAGTCTTTTATTAACCGTCGAAGAGGCAAGAGGCGCAAATTTACTTCTCAGAAGGTCGCTGGTGATCGCAAACTCAATTTATCTGATCGAGTGGATGTCATATTTCTTCTCAAATAACGATTCAATGAGAATTATTTTGTTTTTCTTCTTTGACATTATACGAAGAAGATTTTGATTTTCTTTCAGAAATATCTGATTTGATTTCAAATTGTCCTTGGAACTCTTAAGGTTGGACTTTAATAAATAGCCTTATGTAGGCAGTTTGTGAGATATTTTAAGTATCTGGGTATAACAGTTTAAGCCTATTAGAGAAATGAATCATAACTGTAGCTTTGTAACCTTACATTACTTTTAATTTCATTGAGACTCCTACACTGCTTATAGAAATAGAAGCCTCAAAAAAATATATTTGAGCGCTTTTTAGTAAGCAAAAATAATTAATTCGTTTATTTATTAACTATAGTGTCTTTATTATAATATAGGTATTTTTTTCTCTCGTTCAAAGCGGGTCGAAAACTTTTAATATGAATTTTTTATGTACATCAACAAAGCGCTTTAGAATTCTCAGAAATAAAATCATTATAAATTTATCACCTGATATATAATTTAACAAGTTCAAATACATTAATCTTAAATATTTTGTACGGTCCATATATACTCTTAGTAATCATCAGATGTTCATTGTTTATTTATAATTAAATATAAAATTTATAGTTTCAAATAAACATACGTCTTCCGACCAAGATATTTTATAAAGTATTTTTTTTTTTTTTTTTTAAGTATTTCATTATGATAATTTAAATATAACGAGTTTAAAGTCTTTAGATTCACTATTTAAAATTCACGATAATTTTTTGCGTTCTAGTGACTAAAAATGAAACTATAAAGAATATAAATACATGCCCTAAAACAAAATAAGCAAACATACTGCGTAAGAACAAAAAAATTAAACCAATGTAAAAATCTGACTTGAAACATCTTGCGAAATTATGTACTAAATAAGTTAGTGACTCGATTATTGTTTCCTAAAATTCGAAACACAAATTCAGGAAGAATTCAAATTTAATTAATCAAATCACGTTACAAAATTATGTAAATCTTAACCACAGACATTTTTTCAGTAGATATTTACTCTTTCATTTTTGGTTAGCGGAATTCTGATTTCAATACAGTAAACGTTTTCTTCTTTTCTATTCTATTCTTTTTATTTGTTACTTTCCCTCTCCCTCACTCTGTGCCCTAACTATTACCTGATTCAAGACAAAATTGCTATTTTCTCTTGCAATATTAAACTTATGAATCCTATTCTTTATGAAAACCCTCATTTTTAATTCATTCCAATTAATTTCCAGGTCTTTTCTACCCTACGTGATCCCACTAAGATCTAAAACAGAAGCTCACGGCTTGATAAAGCAGTTACCCACTTAATTTGAGCTTCGTATAATGGTGTGTTGCGAGCGAGATTGCGGGTGTTATGTGCCAGTAAATTAGGGTGGGTGGGGGTTCTAACTACCTTTATCCTATTCTTTGTGAGATGTGTGACTGAAGATATTTGTCTAATGATAATTGGACGTTTATGAGCCGTCTCGTTGGTAATGATATGGTTTACGTTTGAATTATTTTTGTCGAACGGCGAATATTACGAGCATTTACAATTTTACCGAAAGTATAAAAATTTATGCATATATTTAGCTGACTTTATAATGCGAGCACTTTCAAAAAGCTCAATTATACACAGAGATTAAATGTTGTTATGAGGTAAGTGATAATGTTTAGTTTTTACTAATAATAAAGTTATACCATCTTAATAATTAAGACGGAATTAGTAATAAATTGGTTCTGTTATGGAAATAAAGAATTAACTTAACGACCTTATTTTGATTTCCTTGAATTGTAATTTATTTTTCACGTAATTCCACTGTGGGCGTAGACATTAGCCTGTTATTGTAATGTTTTTGATGTGCGTTTATTAATTTGCCTCACTTATTATATAAACAATACAAGCTTTGATATCATTACATGGCTAACAGCCAACTCAAAGCCTACTAAAATATCTAATTATACATTAATTATTATATATCTCAAGTACGGAGGAACTCGGCATCGAAATTTAATACCCGAGTACTTAGCGACTAATTAATGGCAGCTGAGAGCCGTGAAGATATTTTTTGCTTTGTTTAGACCTATAGTGCACCTATTTAAAATTTTACCAAATTTTTAAATAACTGTTACTTCACAATAGCCGACATTAACGACGATCGTTTTTTTCGTAGTTTCCTGAAAAATACTGATTTATATTACCAAAACAAATTACGATTTATATTACAAAAAAAAATAATAGTGTTTGTTGATACAACAAACACTAATTAATAAAGGTAAACAAAAATGGCAAAAAAAGATTAGGGAACCTCAGAATCATAGTTGGAATCTATAATGATAGTTACATGATACATAACATCAAAGACAACACAACTTAATTAATTGATAGCATTAAATGGGGCTTAGCTAGTGTTATGCTAGAAATTAATTATTAAGGTTCTATTAATTTAGTTAACAAGGCTTGAACGAGCATTACTCGGAAAATGGATAAATTAAGAGCTGAATATTGATCGCTCTACAAGATATAGTTGAGAATAATAGTATTGTATTTTATAGGTTTACTATATAATTTATATATTACATACATTTACAACAGATTTCATTATTTTATCTCTGTTTGAGCTATATTGTTAACAGGTGCGTAGGGATGGCCAAATTCAGGGTCATTTTAAACACGCACATTTTGTTGTCCAGCTGCGATGCCAGTTGAAAAATGTTGCGATTATAATTACAGCGCCCGCGCATTTCATACGAATGTGAATTATAACAATTATTCCCACATTCACGTGTAATATAAAAATCACTGAGTGTGAATTGAAAACCTTCGAAACATGATCCAATGTAAGTTCTGGTCAGGATTGAGCTTTCTCTACTTGTGACTATAATTCAGTGATACAGATTCCCTAATTGCCAAGTCTAGTAATAATGTTATCTCTTAAAATATGTATATATTTATTTATTAAGATTACACCACATACAGTTAGTTGACATATAAATATAAACAGGAAAGCAAAAAGCATCAGTACAGTCAACCGACCAAAACTGTGATATATAAACAATTAGAAATAGCCAATATTATAAAACTACCACAATGTAATATATATTAGAGAAAAAAAACAAAACTAAATATAAAAAACTACACTAAACTAAAAACTAAAAACAAAAACGAAAACGAAAAACAAAAAACAACAGACATATACATGTTAATAACATTACAGATTAATTGATAGCAAATTGTCTTATATAATGTTATTTGTTCAAAGTTTAGTACTTGCGATGAATTAGGAATGTTATTGGATATGGACAAAGTAACAACAAATATGACAATAATCCAATAGTAATGTCTTTTATAAAATCGTATATGAAATAAGTAATGAATGTCGCACAAGATCTGTGCAAGATGTTATAAGAAACAATAGAATAATATTTTGGAGAATCTGATAACTAAACTGTTCGGTACAGTTATATAAAGTCAGTAATAAAAAGTATCTATTAACCAGAAATGAACCATATAATAATTTCGTCTTGTCTATAAAAATGTAATATTGTTACTTTATGGCTGCTGCGGAAAAATGTCATGTTTCCCGACAATTTTGTCATGTCGCATTGAAGAAAAGATTAACTTCGTTTTTATTATATTACATACATTTCTAAATTAACAAGAAGACTCGACTCGAAAAGTCAAATAGGCGTCTTGAATATGATGATTAATAAACATTTGAAGAAGCCTTGCTGTTAAAAATGAAAAGATTTGCTTTAAAAGAAAGAACTATGAGCTTAAGATGTTGACTATTCATTTTAATCTCTTTAAAAGAAAATTTAAATATTAAAAAAAATCATTTTATTTACTTACAACTAAAACGGTTCAATTAAGTCATCCGTTACTACCGTCTTTTATTTGCTTCTTTTACTCATCAATCACGTAAATTTTACCCTTACAAATCTCAACCACTGATCAACAATCAACTGTCTGCTTACCAATGCTGTTTGAGAGAGATTACTCACTAAAATTCTGTTTGTTCTAGGATTAGTGAGCTTATATCTGAATGGATCACAAGCCTACGTATCTATGGAACGACAGTACATGAAACTCCATATATTGCGTGTAATTGAGTTCAAGATGTATACAATAGTTCCTCATATACCTAACAATACGATCAATCTGACTCTGCTTGAAAAAAAATCAAAATTCTTATATTACTTAGTTCAAACATTAAAATGTGTCACTTTGCTATTTCTTCGTCATTAAATAAGTAGTAAAATTCTGACTCTAATTAATTATCTAATTTTTTAATATGAATACTTTAAAAATAAGTAGAGAAGCTTTTTACACGAGATTTTAATAGTTGAACTTTAATGTTATTGAGTTAATGTTTTCATTTGCATATTTGTCTAGTTTTTAAGCTGACTCAACTTTTATATCACTACATAGTATAAAACAAAGTCGCTTTCTCTGTCCCTTTGTATGCTTAAATCTTTGAAACTACGCAACGGATTTTGATGTGTTTTTTTTTAATAGATAGAGTGATTCAAGAGAAGGTTTTTTTTTTTTAAAAAAAACAAAGAATTGAGGTTTATGGGTGACATTTTTTCCGCTTACACTGCAAACACAGGCTGAACCCTACGAATTTTATCAAAAAAATGTACTAAGTATTGTACACATTGAAAAGGTCTACAGAAAAATCCTATATGTCTATCTCTTATGGATAACCCACAATAACTTCTTTTTGTAATTTACTTTTTACGAGAAATAATGGCTAATTTTCGAAGCGATTTTAATTTTGAATACATTGTTCATTTAATATAGATCTATATGGCCCTTTACACTGTTTGATTTAAGTGAATATTTTCGAAGATATTACAGATTTAAAAATTGCGGGACGTAGTGTTTGCGGCGGTACCGGCCGGCCGTCCGGTGCGGTTTTTCAGTAGTATTTAGTATCAATTGCACCCATGCGAAGCCGGGGCGGGTGTAGTACACTATATTCATATAAAGCCTGCGCAGAAAGACAACCTCCCCCTCGGTATCTGCAGTGCTAACCTTCAGGTTGTCTGTACAGTCACTTCATCTTAAACCAAGGAATATGAACTGCAATAATTACATTTATCATTTTCAATTCATTCATTGAGTGAAAAAAAAAAAAAAAATGCTTCTCAAACATGGTGCCTACTTAACTTTACAATGAGGGTGAAAATGTAAGTGACAATGGTAATTATTATCTTAAGGAGCTGTCGTCCTCTAGGACTATCGTTGGCCAATACACAATAAACTATAAATCTTTTAATTGAAATTTTCGGCTCCAGTTTTTATATTTTTTAAAACTTAAATGTAACTTTTGTTATAATTTATGTAACCTATTTTTAATTTATTTTTGCTTGTATGTTTACGTCTTGATTTTCATCCCGCTTTAATTTATTCATTTACTTATTTGTGAAACCTTGAAGAACGCATCTGTACGTATATCTTTGATTTTTACTGTATGTGTTAAAAAATTATTTTTTTTTTGAAATAAAATAAAAATTAAATTCCAGACTTCAACGGCGCCTAGATGTTTCTCAAAGATATTTATCGCCTTATTAGTCTTTATCCCTCTTAAATGGTAATAACGTTTTTTTTTCGAGATTTTGTTAATTTAATATTGTATCATAATAAGGGACAGATAAAGACAAGATAAAAAAGTAGAAAAAAAGACTATTTAAACTTATAGAAATCAAATAAACACCCCGATTCACACATTTTCCAAACAGAAAAAATCGTACAGGATTTAAAAAGTAAATTAATCCACATGCCATTTCGACTTTCCGAAGCGAATTAAAAAACGTTTAAACGATTATAGAGCGGACAGTGTCATGAATAAACAATAGATTATAGGATTTCGTATTGACGTTATGACTATTTATGCTATCTCTAAATCCAGTTACTATTTGGAATTTTTAAATTGATTTCCAAACCACAATGTCAATTCGTACATGAATCTCTATAAATAATTATCAGAACATCGATGCGGTTTTTCAGATCATCACCTATTTATACATATATTAAATTATTTAACTAAAGTTAAAACTCATTTAGTATCTTAAAGTTTAAATGGGATCTAATTACAATCAATTGGTCGTTATCAGTGCGACGCTAGTAGAAAATCCAAAGTAACCTTTAAAAATATAGAAATACGTTGAATACTGTAGGAGTTCTTTTAAAAGCCGGGAAAATTGTACAAATACGTAAGTAATTGAACAAAAATACAAAGAAAGTAAAGTCTAGACTTCCTCGACTTGTATCTTTTTTCGGATTAAAACGTTCCATTTAGGTTTTAATTACTAGACATTGCTTCTAGGGAATCTGAAGCGCGACTGCTTGGGAGTCTTACTTAACCAGAATCTAGCACAAGAAATTCTCAAAGTACCGATCCAGTCCAGATCTAGGAATCTATCTAGTGCTCGTTGGTTCTGCAAAATTTCTGCTTTTTTCATAACCTGAACTTAGACCCATCTGTGCATAAAACCTATTTTGCATTATACTTAAAGAGTAACATTTAAATAAAATACTGTATATGGTATTAAATCGCGCTTTTAACAATTATTAATGATGTTTCGAATGTTTTTTCAGCAAACGTCATAGTCAAACTTTGGCCGGCCAAAACTTAAAAAAATACTTTAAAAAGTCAGTTTGACTCAACGAAGGCTGTTCGTAGAGGCAACATCCAGTATGCTCCGGTGACGGCGTCGAGTGTTTTAAGGTTTTTCCTTGTTAATAGTTAATCTGGCTATTAGAATTGTAACCAACCTAGTTGTGTTTCTGAACCAACACGTCTTAGTCATCGAGAAAAGAGTGTTTTGTCATCTGAAAGATCATGTCCATGAACGGTTACTTAAATCAGGTGGGCCACCTTCCAGTATACATAATTTAATCTATATTTGGAACAAAGAAGCTTTTCTCGTTGAAATAAAATAAACAAATTTAGACGTAACCGCTGTTACCATTAGGGAAATAAGCCATATCGAGTGCCAGTGGACAGAGGTGCGGCCGATTCGAGGTAATCGATGGACAAATAGACAAATATTTGTCCTCACGATTGTGCTGCGGCGGCTGATAGCAACACAGTTCAACGTTTACTGTATTCACTTGAATAAACTGTACAGTTTACCGGTTAAATCTTTTACTATGGTGGATTCGTTGGAATCAATTCTCAATATCATTAACAGTAATATACCTACTAATTCTTAAGTACGGACGTGATGTTTGTTACTCTTTCACGTAAAAACTAATGATTTTTTATAAAACTCTCCAATTATACATGCAATTTATAAATTCTCCAAAGTATCAATAAAATAGGAAATAATCTTACACATATGTAATGTATAATAGAAATGTTTATCTTAAACAGTCCTACAAAAAGGCCCGCCAGAATACATATCTTATGTGTAAGACATTATAGATAAATAGTGCACCATAACTACAATAAAAGGGATTATGTAGTAATTGTATTTTTTAATTAATATATCCAGGTTGCATTCGGATCATTGGTTGAGTTATAATAACGTGTTAAAAAAGTTCATGCCGTAACATACTCGGAACATAGGTTGATTACCATGAATGAATGAATTTTCATTTACTTGAGAGTCGGCTGAAAGTTTTTCCATGCTTTTCGCTTTGTCACTGAACAAAAATACTTTAAGGTCTATAACCCACATACGACTAACACTTTTATTACGACAACAATAAGCGTCAATTTTACGTCAAGTCCACAATAAAAGAACTCATTTAACAAACGATGACTTATTAACGATAACGATTCATTGTTAATGTTATTTTCTTTGACACGGCTATGCCATTTAGTACATGCTATTTTAGTCGTTAGCACTTTAAGATAAAGATCAAAGTCGTGTGCTTTTGTTAAGGCAATTAGCAGGTGCATTTTAAAATGATTGGTGGGCGATTCTCTTATCCTTGTTTTAGATTCGACTGTATTTAAAAGTGCATTGAAGTATCTATTTTTAAAGTAATAAATGGGTTTTTAGAATGCAAATAGTTCGTATTTTGGGTAGAAAATCATTGCGTTTTTAAAATAATATGAAGAGGTTAGCATATTAATAAAATAATAATTTCTGAGAATTGTGACAATCATACATTTTCATTTTCTATGAAAGCACAAAACTAGTAGTACTTAGCACTTGACTTGAAAATCAAATATAATGTAGACAGCTTTATATTATTGAAAAAGCTTTAGTAAGTTTGATAAAATCACATTTACATCCCACTTATACATACTATCATATTTACATTAGTGCATACAAATTATACATAGTATTTACAATACTAGCACGGCAATAATGTCAAGGGACAGAAATTAATCATGGGTACGCGTTGCGGTGATACTATCAAAGCAAGGCCGTGAATTGAAATTATTACATAAAATATTCCTATTTCAAAGTTCTATTTATTCGTATTTAAAAGAACATACATTACTTTAAAAAACAACATGTATTAAATGTCTATTATAGATTTTAATACATTAGTGTATTATAATCTATAATAGACTATATTTAGATCTAGAAAAGACCATATATTAACTGAATATAATTATATTGTTAAGCAGTAAGATATTGTTAAGCAGTTAAGCTTTTTTCAACATGGCGGTGTCATAACCCACCGATTAAATTTCAAGGGCGCTGTGTGTGTGTGTGTGTGTGTGTGTATTTTATTCGCACCAGTTCGCATTCCCTTGTGTATATTAAACCGAATCTTATTTGCTAGAACACGAAAATTAAGTCTTGTTCTATGGACAGAGAATAGAATGTATTTATAAATGAGACATCAAATCATAATAGGTGTACACATGAGAAAAATAAATTTAATTACTTAAATACAGACTGAGTTGTAATTAAATGAATTTATTCAACACAACCCCTTAAAAACCGCAGCTTTACCGAGCTTGCCATTTAATTCCGAGGGTTAAGCTCAGATGAACCCATAAATTTACTTTTAACCTCACGTTTAATGTTCACGATAAGATGTCCCGCTTTCATATTCACTACACTGTGTATGAACTTAGCTGTGCAATCATAACATTTGATAAAGTTACGGTATAAAATTCCTTTGTGACAATTGAATGTTTTGTCTGATTTGTCATGATGCACATAATGCTTGCTTAATTAAATAGAAATTGTATTGAACATTAGTCGTTTTCACGATCGGTGAAATAAAATTTTATAGACTCCAATTTTTTCAACAATTTATTTTTTATATAAAGACCATCTACGCAGCGTAAGCATAGTGCGTGTAGCAATCTTCATATAATTGGGATATGACGTTTATGAATAATTAATTTCATTAATTAATTTAGATAATTTGTATAGAAACAAAAATATTTAATAATTTCAATTTTTGATTTTAAATTAATGGGTATATAAATAGTTACTACAAGTAGAATTAATTACGATAAATTCTATCCAGACCGACGTGAAACACACCAAATTTTTATTAATTAAATATATTTAATATAAAGAACTTAGCGGTTAACCATAATATTTGATAAAGTTACGGAATAAAATTCCTTTGTACATTGAATGTTTTGTCTGATTTGTCATGATAATAACTCGCTTTTAAAAGAAATTGTATTGAACATTAGTCGTTTTCACGATCGGTGAAATAAAATTTTATGGAAAAGAAATCATTGAACACGTTAAACTCGAGTCCATTAAGGATTGATGGGTTTTCTCTTTTGCCATTAAAATTATTTTGTGAATTTCCGTACATAAAAATAATGAAGCTTTGTTCAGAATATACTAACTAGACCTAAGATTAAGTTGAATTGTCATTATGGACGATTAGATGCAAACAGATTCTAATTAATAAACGAACCTTTAATATTATGAATGTTTTGTTTCCTGCAGCCGCGTTAGTATCATAGTTAATGATAATAACGCGACTAACATTACAATTTATATTTTTTTGGGAGTTTTGATGATAGGCATATATTGAGTAGGTACAAGTATTCCGCGCTTACTCAGAAGAGTCTAGTATCCGCACAAGTGGCAGTTAACGTTTCAAAATCCATACGTTAGGTAATAATAATAATTATAAAACCAACCATTAATTGAGCATAGAGAAAAATACTCAGGAAATTAATATTAAAGGATTATAATTAATGAGAGTACCGACTCTGGCCGTGCTCCTCACAATATTACCAAGATGATATGTGGTGTAAGTCAAAGACAGCACGCGACTTTAAAGACATACTTTACGACAGTTATATTATATAATTATTGAAAAATTAATTTGTGTTTAACGCTCATACACACATATCCCTCATTATCCGTGTATAACACCGTATTTATTTTAAAAAATATAAGCGGCGTTCAATATAAGCAGACAAAATTATTACCTTTTTGTTGGTTTTGTAGTTTAGCTAATCATAATTTACTTCCAGTTAAATGAATTTTTTTGTTGAAATTAAAGCCTAAGGGGGAACAAATGACTGTCAATTATGGATGAATATCGTTTTCTCGTCTATATGTGTTTAAGACATAGGATCAATACATGGGTATAATCTCTTATAACTTGGGCACCTTCCCCAAGACTAGGGTTGTCAAAGGCGAGTATTACACGCTTACACACCAACACGTGGAGCTTTATCTTGTTTAGTCAGTCGGCGACCCTCCGACATATTTGATTACAATTGAAATTCGCGTTACTAACCCTATGTTAACCCTTTCATATAAGCGTGTAAGCCTTTCCGAGTTCTGCTTTGTAATCAAGTACATTGTTCGGTAATTAAGTCGTGTTGTACCATTTGAGTGCTTTATATTATTTATAATTTTATATAATGATATATTAGAAATAACATGGACCTACTTCTACTTAATATTAACATTGAATTACATATTTATACAAATCCAAACCCAATTTACTAAATAATATATAATCTTTAAAACATTGTAGCTCTCTCGATCTTTACCTGAGCGTATAATTTCACACACATGCAATTACACATACAGAAATGAATCCTACTTTATAATACAAGAACTGAAGTTTAAGACTCGCATTAATATCAATATTCAGTTAGTCACCAATAAATCACCCGTAAAAACACAATTAGCAATGAGCCAGGTAAGAAAAATTCCGCTATGAAAGAAAAACAGTTCATTGTTATTTTCAACGTGATTTTCATGAAAATTGCCTTTTGTTAGGCTAATGCACCTTTATAAAGTTTTCTTTTTAAATATATTAGCATTTATTTTGCTACTACGCTTTGTTACCATATTTGCGATTCATACAGTCAAAATAAAGGTACATGTTGTGACATTTCGCGAGATTAGAATAGAATTTAACAAGCCAACATTCACGGTCATGCTCTGTTTTCAAATTTTAACCTTTTCACTGGCTATGGACGCAACAGATAGATGTATAACATAACACCAGGTACGTCGCAAGATGTTTAGAATCTTTGGGCTGAACTCCCGCCTACATTAACTATTTATAATTAGAAAACAAAGGAATGTAAATTTGTTTTTTTCGCCATCTGAATTTGAATAAGGCTAACTAAGTTTAGCTTATATTATGGATAAGCTATGTAGCTGTATAATTCCGTTACACCTGGTCGTAGCCTTCTTTGATAAATAAACCAATCACACACACAAACTCACATCTTTATAAAACATTATAAGACTAAGAAATAATTATCTACTATACTATTAAGAAAACATTATCAGTCTCCTCTCATGCCTTTCATTGCTATAATTAATTTAAACATGGCGAGAGCATGCTTAAATTATGCAACACGATGAGGCTTTAAAAACAATTGCATTGTGCAAATTCTAGATACAAATTATGTCGAAGGCTATTGAAATGCCAAACTTGCGCCGGCTAAATGGCTAGTAGCAATTTTCCGCCACTATTATGCTTGAAATTAGCTCGCATTGTTTAAAGATCGATTGTGAATACTAAATACGTTGTATTTTTTGCATTGGAAACCGACGCCTGTGTTTTGTTTCTTATAGTTTTTATTATTTAACGCAATGTACGTAGTAAAAATAAGAATTACGTGGTGGATTATTTCATTTAATATTTGCGACCTGAAAATTTGCAGAAAATTTTTTTGCAATCTTATATTTTCAATTGCAATAATATTAAAATAATCAGAGTATTGTTGCCTTTTAAAACATAGCTGTTAGATTATACTCATGAGTAAAGCTTATAAAAATGATTCAACAGGTGTAGAATATGACTTGCTATACTTATATATTATTAGTTATTTCAAATACAATTTCTCTTCCAATAATATAAATTTTTTCAACAATTTTATTTTTTTATATTAAGACCATCTACGCAGCGTTAGCATAGTGCATCGTAGCAATGCTTCATATAATTCAGGATTCAGGAGGACATTTATGATATAATTACAGTTTCATGAATTAATTTATGATAATTTCTATGTAAACAAAAATATTTAATAATTTCAATTGTTTGGATTTTGACTTAATTGTATATGGGTATAGTAAATGAGTTATCTTCAAAGTACGGGTTTAGATTACGTTAAATTCTGTACAGACAAGACAAGTGAAACACACCTGCGATTTTTATTAATTCATATGTATACAATTACACACCACGATTTATGGTCCAGCATGGGAGTACTTCATCATTTCTTATTGATTTTAGTCAAAAACTTAGTAATCATGTACCTTACGACAGAAAATCTATTAACAATATTGTTATGGTATAAATTTTAGACCGTGTTCTGAACAACCAATTTTATGTTAAAAAGCTATTTTGTCTATATATTGGTATTTAACTATATTGTATTACAGGAATACTCTTTAAATAAAAGGTAAGCACAGCGTGTTAAAATCCAAAATATTATTTCAATTTTCTGTAGATGGAATGTAAATACGTTTTACCAATTCTGAAATATAAAATGCCAATTAAAAAAATAATTTACAAAAAATACCTACCTACGAGAGTAGTTTGTGCAAATCTGTTTACGAAAATTATGCTTAACTCTCAATTTGAAATTCACTTTCAAATATATTTAAAACCACATAAATTTTCGAAATATTCAAATTTTGTTTACAGACACATTCTGTTTTCTTTCATATAATGTTATTGATATGTATCGGCAAAACAAGAGGACATTAAAAATTGTGTTGAAACAAAAGATGTCATGTCATGACAAACGGAGCGATATATTCTATACCATGTTCACTTATATTAGAAAAGAGGTTCTGTTTCATATTAAAATTGCTAATTCATGAATAACCACCTTGTCTTAAACTAAAATAAAATGATTCATAATTTATCACTTCTTTTTGGAGGGGAAATGACGAGTGGCTACATTACTGTCTATAAATAAATAAATTATCAAAGAATACAAGATTTTTATTTGTTGCGCCACGGGATGATGAGTTGAATTTTTTTCCATTTCAAATTGGCCAATTTGAGGAAAATCTCAACATTATCTATAAATTACTGACAGAGTCGTACGTTAGCCAAATAAATCGGAAACAAAAGAGTAAGCCGGTTAAAAGAAAGGTATTTTCGAACAGTGAGCGTGGCATCCAGAGGCTTAAGGCGCTCAGGGTAATCCTTCCTTCAATCCAAACGCTCTTCTATAATTAACTATTTATCGGATGTTTATTTTTGACTTTTACATAATTTAACATTTTAAAGCAAATTAAATAAACTCCATTTTAAGAATAATAGTTAAGTTTTTCTAATTGTACAAAGAGTTAATTAAATGATGCAGTCACAGGACTAATAATGTAACATACTTATTTTGTTTTCACTTTTATTAAATCGTTGTATGTACACACCTTACTCAGCCTTTTGGTTTTAGGACGGCTCTAAAAAGTTTTTAAACAATATTATATCAATATGATTATAATGTGCAATAATGTTATCTATATTTAATACTCAAATTCATGGTACATTAATTACGGTGAAGATGACTCGAGAGGTTGTTAGTAATAATTTACTCATTAACTAACGAGCTGTACAATGTTCTTATATTATAGATATATTTACTCTAGATTATATATACTCCCTCCATATTATGTATAATATTTTAGTTCCGGTATTTGAGGGAATTATTTGTAATATATAGTATTTTATAAGCAAACATATTAACTTTTTCTAATTTTTATTCGATCATAAATAGCGAGTGAAATCAATAACGTAAATATTTATTTTCATGATATCACCTGCAAAGTATAAGAACAGTGTAAAATATTTATTGCGTTACTCTATTAAATTTTTCTCTTAATTGATGTTCATATTAATAACTTTAGGTTCCCTTGTGTTTTTAATATGTACTTATATACATAATTAGGTTTTGCAGTAATGAGGCACTTAGTCAATTTTTTTTAAAATTATATACATATTAAATTTATTCGAATTTATTACCAACTTCATTTGTTTCAGTCTTCCACCAACAAGGGATTCCAAAACCAAAAGTATTTGAAAATTAAGTAGATTTTTACGCTTAATAATTTAAGAGAACAACGCCAGATTGTTTAAAAATAAATAGACCTTGGTGGGAAATTGTTGTTGTAAGAATTCAGTTTTAATAAGTTTGCTTCGATTTTTCGACTTTTTTTTCTTTTTATTCCAACTTTTATAAGAAAACTTCGGTAATTAGACTTATGGCTTCTCTAAGCATAGAAAACTGCTTACATGATATATAAATCAACGATTTTGTAGTAATTTATTATTTTATTTTATTCAAACTTAAATACCGTTTAATTATCATTATTGTCAGAGCTAAGTAATAGTAAAAATATAGAAGAAGGAAGGCGTTATACGTGCCAATGTTTTTTTAAGCCATTTTGCAATACCAATTTCAAGGATCATAATAAGACCTCCAATCTAATCGTATATAAAATGTATAGTTGGATTTATCAACAGATGCAATAATATATTTATGCAAAGAGCCTATAATAATTCTTTGAAGACTATGAAAAATCTGTTGTTTTTCTTAATGTAAGCATGAAACTATCAATAGCTATATTTATTTTGATATTGCAAAGTATATGCAATCGAGTAAGTGAATAAATTTAGTATCGGCAGTATATTCTTACGATACGATAGTCAAAGTAAGCAATTTATGTATATGTATGATTAAATTTATATCGCATAATACGATTCATATTATACAAAAACCATAAGAAATCATAGAAAGACTTATTTCTAATACAGCTACATTTCGTAGCACCTGTACCTTAATTTAAATAATATTACCTAATTCTCCAACTCTACCCGTTATCATTAACATAGGGCGGGCGGCCGCCCAAACGTCAACATATAACAACCAGATATCCTAAACTTAAAATTGAAGTTTAAACAAAAATATTAATTATAACTCATAAACTCACCAATTCCTTATCAATATCACATCTGATGTCAACACTTTAACTTTGCGTCTTTAAAAATACGTCGCAACTTATAACGGTCTCGAAGTAGCGCGAGTAGGAGCATAACCGGCCCCTGACGCGGTTTCCTATCGACTGATAAAGGATCCACATGGTCCGAAGAAGTGCCAAGCTGCAATGAACATTGCGCATGCGTAATGCAACCAGAATTCTACATCTCGGAACCAACAAATTTTACTTAACACACTGTTACACCATTAAAGGCTTTATTGCAACAATTTAAGGGTGATTTATGTTCGAGGTTCTGTTATTATTTGTAAGAAAGTTGAACATATCCACAAGCTTGTTTGTGTTAAGTGAATTAGCCGCTACATTTTTATCGCATTATTTGACTTTGGCAGCTTTATAAGTCGTGTGTGGTTCCACTGTGAAAACATATTGCAGCGTTGATGTTTTTGCGTTAACATGCTGTTCAACGGATTGAGATAGCCGGTTGTAACAATATTATTGAGTACTTCAAGATCATAAAATCAATATACTAGTGATTATACTGTGTATTTATTTTAGCTTTCTTTAGCTAGATTTGATTTAATACAGAATATATATCTACAATATAGGATTTAATACGTTATACGGCTTTTTATGGTACTTAAAGTATGACTAAAGCCTTCTGCAGATGTGGGTGTTATGAGTGTTTTGTGGGTTAATCATACACGCACGGCCTAAAATCCAGCGGGTTTTATATTTCTAATAACTTTTTAAGAATGCTGTTCATATCCGAATTCTGAGATGTTTTCAATGTGCAACAGCACTGATGATCTAGGCATAACGCGATAAAGAGCATCATCTAAGCTGCAGCGCCTAAGAAACGGTGACAACGCCAGTCTTAAATTGATTGCTTCCAGGCCGGATGCACCGCTGTAAGGGTGCGCCGAGTGTGGGTTGAGCTAGATCTTAAGCTCAACCCACACTAATTGTTGTTATTATTAATTAAGCAGTGTTTATTACTGTTGTTATTTTTACAACTGTTTTTTTTTATCTTTTTCTAACAATACTATCTATCTTTGTTAAGAAAAATTGCTACTTATACTAAACTAACATTATAATAATATGGTCTTAATTCTTGTATGAATTTAACATTTTAACTTTTATATACCTAAAAATTAAAAACTTAAAATAAATATTACTAAAAGTAGTCGCTTTAGGGAAGGTTCCGAAGATACTAGCAGCGTTCCCCTTCCAAAAATCTAGACCAATTCTTTATCCGAGGTAGCCAACTTTTTTTACTATTTTCTTAAAAAGCCTTATAAAAAAGGCTTAGGACGTCCCCCACGGACCAAGGTTCTCGACACAGAATGAAACAAAATCGTATTTTTTAATACTAGATATGATATAAAAAAATCATATAATTACTTTGAAAGAAGTGCGCTGGCATTTGTCAATGTACAAAAATATACAGTGATTTCAATGTTTTAAATCCTCTTAATTAAGCTGGCACTTTGTTTAGGCGCCTTTTACTAATAACACTTACGTACATAAACTACTTAGAGAGACTACAGAAGGTGTAGACCGGTTTGGCGTCCGAGCTTTGCCTACAATACCTCTTTTGCTCAGCTACCCTAGAGCGTGTTTCTTTGTGGACTCTAGTAATGGGTCGGTTTGATAACTCACCTCAATAATCACGAATAGATTACCTTTAATAGATTAATTCCAATAGCACTCTCGGTTATAAATGTCATAGCCAGGACGGAAGTCCAACCTGACCCACAGTTATCGTGATGTATCACCAGGTTACGCATTAACAATCGAGAACATTTTTATTGAATAGGCCATTATACGAGAATTGGTAGAAGACAATTATTTTTTGTCTTCATATTGCATGAAAAGGATGAAATTTATCTTTAAAAGTTATTAAAAAGTGCACGATAACTTATGTCTATCTTTAATTAGAGAATCAATTCTATAATTATTTTCTATAAATAGGCTTCAGGCTAGATAACAATAAAAATTAATCACATAACCATGTCATTAATTTTTATCCGAATAACTTCGAATCTAAGTAAGCGCTATATTAAAAATATTTTCTGTTCAGAATAAAAAGATAAAATGCAAGGTGAGTTAAACAAGTTTATCACAAAGGGATAGGAGTCATACGAGTTCCCCCGAATGTTTAAGGCACCCTTATCTTCGAAGGTACAAATTTCAAATATTTTCGCACATAATAAATCTAATGATATTCATCTTCACACCCCTATATTTTTACCCCTACATTGTGATCTGCGCGATACCGTTTATTCCCTAAAGCAATTCCTACACGCACAACTTATACGACGCCGTATTTAGACATATTTTTGTTAACACAATACTTAAATTTCATTATATTCTTTTAAAACTGCTTCGACTACGAAATTATATCAAAAGTGGTCAATTGCCACGGCGATGATAACACTAACACGTGTAGATTGGTTTTAATAAGTTTATAATATAATATTATAAGAGGTATTACTCCTCCTTGTTACTCCTTCCGGTTTGCGACAACTCCGGGGCAATATAATATTACTTTTGTTTCAGTCTACGGACCGCGCACGCTGTAAACTAGAACGTTATAATTTAAAATAATTTTAGAAATATTTAAATTTGAAAATATAACCTAAACGTTCAAAAAGTGTTTTCTTTAAAAGTAAAGTTATTTCAAAACAATATTACATTTCGCAGTACAGGCGCTCATACTTCTAGATGACGAGCGTTTTCAGAAGCGGCACCAGGCGACCCAATACAAATAAATCATATTTGTTTAAAAAATTAACTTTAACTTTATTTTACTTAAGGTATAAATTTATTTAGTGACTCGACTGTGGATTACTAAGGAGTAATATCGTCGATCGAGTATAAACATCCTAAGCCAACGTTTCACCCTAGAGTGACTTTTCGACGTATTAACTATTTAGTGAC
Organism: Pontia daplidice; assembly: GCA_963693355.1. NCBI lineage: Eukaryota > Metazoa > Arthropoda > Insecta > Lepidoptera > Pieridae > Pontia > Pontia daplidice. Next base: position 152,418 of record CAVNZL010000107.1, on the reverse strand, counting down.
AGTCCTCTTTGAATATTCCTTAGGGCAGTAGCTTTAATTTAATGACATTGCTTAACTTTTTGAATACATAATATATGTTTGGAATATCAAACTTTGGTTTTATAATTCAGTTGGCTCAATGTTTTCCGGACTCTACAAAGAGTATGAATGTTATTATTTCTATTACATTTGTGGAGTAACCATATTTTTTGTTTATGGTCTGGGAAAACTTCAAAAAACAGGTGTCCTTTGTTGGATTTCCAAAGCCAGATTTAGTCGTTTGTACGTAAAGAGTTATTGTGGACATCTAAATATTTATGAATATTAGTTATCAAAGGTGGTTGGCATAGTTATATTTATATTTTAATATTTAGTAGATAATAAGGATTTCTACTGTTCAACGCTTAAGACATATTATTATTATTATTTATTTGCTGGTAGTCCAGTGCCATCCGGGGGCACGCTGAAACCGGCTCCGCAACTGAAATTTTTGGGGGAAATGCTCCGCGTGTTTCCCTTCCATGTTAGTTTGTGATAAAGCCCTAGGAATGGAACAGTTGGGGATGTGGGTTGTTTGTAAATATAAAAATTGTCATAGACCAATCCATTAACCATACTCCGCGTAAACACTCGTATATGTTGTTAGTGATTTTCGTTTGGAGAAACGTTTTCAAAACCTCATTAATAATTCATGTGAATAAATAAAATTATACAATAAAACAATTCAAACATAATGTATAAATAATGTTATCTATATTTGCGGATATATGAAAATATAAGTCCTATATCAAAGTAATTTTTCATACTCCAAGTCATGAATAACATTAGAGGACACTTCATAAAAAATTTACCAGGCAGTTTGAAAAATCCGTTATTTTATTTATTAAAGTTATCATATGTTGTATGCTCGTAATCGAGGAGTTATATTATAAATGTATGTTAAATTAACAAGATTTACGTCCATCATAAACCCGAAATGTGCTGAGTATACTTCTTAATGAGGATGATGTCATCGTTGTGTGTAGGAATTAAACATTCGAGGAAATTTCTTAGAAAGTTATATAATATGATATCTTTTACATTAAATTTACACTTTAGGGTAATTAACTGTGATTAATGACTAATAATATACAACAAGTCTATAAATATAATAATATTCGGTTGTTAAGGGGATGTCATTTTCAGATTGAAAAGCTAGTTATTTTCTTAAACAAATAACACATAAAATACAATCTTCCAAAATCCCGTTCCAAAATCCCGTTTTTCCATGTATAAATTAAAGTTTATTACATTTACTCTTTTTTCTTTCTAATCGTGGGTAGCGATAATAAAAACGTTCTTTAAAAAAACATGTTATTACACAAATTTAAATTGTGAATGATTCACCTGAATAAGTCAAATGAAAAATATTCATATATACATTTTTACTAAAACTGACTACATTTTTGGATACCTTTGATAACATTGAAATTTGGTAAAGGAAGTGCTATATATGAATATATTGACTTCGAGTAAGTTACAAAAATTTCTTTGGAAAGAGTTAATATTATAAGTGTATTAAAAGCTCTTAAGAAGAAAGTGTAAGCTTAGCCATAGTTTGGTATGCTATTTAAGTTTTATGATCCTATCACGATTATATGAATATTAAGTTACTGAACGGATACACCACTTTCTTATTATAATTTAAATTGAAAAAATCTCGCTTTTCCATATCCTATAAGCTTCTGTGCGTAGCCCATGTTAATGTATTATGTTATCTAAATATATATTATTATGAGAATTGAAACTGAAAAAAACAACGAAACAAATTTTTTAAAACTATATCTTGTCACTATGCAACGGCCTTTCAAAAGAATGTTTCATTTAATATTAATTAACAAGTTTCATAACAATAGCGGGATTCCTAGAAGCAACGACGTACAATAACTTTACCAAAAAATTTCATTCGGGGCTGCAAAACTAAGATGTATTATTCAGAACTTTGTTACAGTTACTTTGAACAGTTGGTGCAACATAAGCATATCGTACCAAGTTTTAAATTAAATTTATCAATGTCTATTAAGAAAGAGCCGGTTTATTGAATACAAATTAAGTAACTATATTAAAGAATGAATTATTAATATTTTGATTTTATGATTATAATTTTATTAACAACCTACATTTACTCTCTATGTATGTATATTCGCACTTAGGGTAGTTTAAATCATGTTACTACATTTTTAACTCGGCGTAAACCAACTGCCAAGTTAACTCTGTGCCTAAGTGCATTTGTATGGTCCATCCCATCCCCAGGGACGATACAAGATTCTGATTTAATATTTAATGCGATATTTCATACAGTAATGCTTTTAACTTGATCTAATGGCTATAAGAGGTGTTACACTGCTATACTTTGTTTGATTAAATTTTTCTTTTCTTTTGTGTTATTCGTACTCATTTTTAGTGTAGGATATTGAAAATATGTATACTAAGAGAAATGTAGTTTCAAATAACGAGTATGTTATTACGATAATTATTTTAGAAATTAAGTGTTATCAACACCTTTTAAATAGCAACATCTACAGATCATCCTGAAAATGAAAAGTTGTAATCTCGCTCACTCCTAATAATAAATACTCTGCAATCATGACAATGAATAAAGCCTGGCCTTATCTCCGAACTCTTCCATTCACGTTCAGAAACAAATGTCAAACAATCTAAACAGTCGTCATTAAAATGTAAAACTTGCCGAATAAATAAGCGAGTCGCGTAGCTTCTTAAAGGGCGTATCTAATTCTTTAATTATAAAATGCAAATCCGGCGAGTCACAATCGATGGCGCCCCAGGGAGGGTTATGGAGTGGAAAGTTGATAGAAGGTCGTAATCATCTCCGTAAACTGCCGATGAATTAACTCACAACGTGATGACGTTCACAAACGCTTTGTGGTTGTATGGGGTTTGGGATTACTTAAAGATACTTGAATAGGTAAACGAGTAGCAACTCGTATAAGATTATGAAAAGATTGTTTTGTCATATCAAATGACAGTAAGGCTGCGCGCTAATATCTTCACTGAGGTTTCGCGTTCTAGCCCCGGCGAACAAACAATACAATTTTCAATATAATATGTGCTCAATGTTAATCTCTGATGAGCTTTAAGTAAAACAGAAAAAAATAACAAAGAAAAAACAGTGACCAAAAATTAGCCGCACATTTCTTTACTACTTCTAAGAATGAAAAAATTTAAAGACTATACAGGATTTAATATAATAATGAGATAGAAATAAAATATAGAAATAATATCAGTAGTACAAAAACAGTTTTAATCTTAAAATTAATTAATTGAATTAAATTAAACGGTATATCACCACAGGATATTTTTCTAAGAAATAACATTATTACTTAAGTCTTCGTCTATAGCATAAATTGAAATTGCAAAATGTTTAATTATAATGTAATATAATTAACTCAGATTCAAAAACTTTTAGAGGTTAAAACAGCTGAATTAATAAACCAGATCGTAAAGTATAATTGATGAAGTTGTATGTATAATTTTGAAGTAAAGCCACCAAGTTAGTAAGGTTATAGGATACAATCGTTGACGAGTAAAGCTTTCCCACATTACTTGTTTCTATTTTCAATTAAAATCTTTGTTAAACAAGCATTTGTTAAGTCTCAATGAACGACTCTGAGTTTTCTATATATGTGTAATTAAATACACTGACTCTGACTTGTTGTGTTAGTCCAATGATGTCTCTAAATGAAGTCTGTTTTTAATATATAACGAAATTTTTAAATATAACCTAAATTTTTTCGAAACAAATATAGCATATTATACTGTATTTCGTAAATGTAGAGTGTTATGGGTGGCTATTAGCCTTTTTTCTATATTTTGAGTGTTGTAATATTAAACAAGAAAAGCCCTACACAATTGGGTAGACGTTTTTCTCAAAATTTTAAATGTATGATTAAAAATTTAACCTATATATATTTCATACGAAATATAAACATTAAAATACATAGCTAGTCGTGATAAATCTTTCCACTACATTTTCTAAGAAGATATGTGTCCATAGTGAGTATTAATCCTCAGCGAGCGAGCACACTATAAATTGTGAAAGGAAATTGTGTCTCTAAGAGAACTTAAAAGGAATTAAATTACTTTAAGAAGAATGCGATTAACTATCGGAGATAAAATGGACTCGCTTCATAAAGGGTTGAATGAAAGGCATATCTTTACAGCATCCGTTTAAGCCGTTAGCTTTGGTTATGTTGGTAATATTCATTACGAAACATTAAATTTAGAGTAGATTGCTAAATTTTTATGTGCCTCTTATAAAATAAAATTACTTGAAAAATGAAATATGAAAAACAGCTTCTTAACAAATAAACAGTTACGCCAAACGCCATATAAATATTCGTAGTATTGCATATTTGCGGCAACAGATGGCGCTAGACCACATTTAATATTCTTATCTGTCACCTAGAACTGACAGCTTCTTTTAAAATAGGCACTCAAAACGTTGAGCTATCTAAATAACGTAATTTATTTCATTTATCCAGCATTTAATTGCAAGTTAATCAAGTTATTTGTATAGGTTTTACCAGAAACAATTTATTAAGTTAATCAACCATAAAATGTGTAACTGATGGAAGTGATTTGTTATTTATAATGAAATAATTATGTAATTTATAAATAGATTATTAATTTAGTGCTTGAGAATTTGGCTATTTCTTATAAGAAATAATTGTTAATTCGAGCGAAATTTTTTGCTAGATTTCTCGACTGCTCCTACAAAAATACACACTAGTGTTTCGGTGTTTAAAATGAAAACTGAAACGAAATATTGCGAGGAATATAAATTTATGTAAGAAACTCTTTCTGTTGTATTTAAATTCAGGAAGGAAACAATATCGTTAGCACATGAATTTTAAAGCTCGAGTTTCCTTTAATAAGGCGGTGTGGTAAATCGTAACCGCCATATTATACGAATTAAATAAACGATCGAATTGAATTGGTTACTGACATTATTTTACACAAAAATGAAGATATTGTTTCCATACATTATATGCAACAGGTGGCGGAAAAGTAAAGTTAATTCAGCTACAACTCCTTTTATGAATTAGAAAACCAGGATTTTATATAGGTAACACAAGCCCGAGATATCGTAATTTTATTTAACGAGTAAAGCTGACATAATAACGTTTTTTTTTCGATTTATTGAAGTTGATGTTATTAGTTTGAATTTCTTTATATAATATAATATTTTTTATATATAATAATTATGATTAAATCTGAATGAAATATAACTAGACTAACAAATTCAAACATTTTTTTGACATTTTAATGATTAATAAAAAAAATCAAGATTTTATTAAAAAAATTGTGATTTTTTTAATATCAAAAAAATATAAAAACGCAAAGTGTATTTAATTTGCCCCAAAACATAGCCATCACTTATCGACCATTTTCCTATGGCTACTCACCCTCTCAACCGTTTTTAAATGTATGTATTACCAACAATTAACGTTTGGGTTTTTGGGGTCATTCATTTTTCGTGCATCGCAAATTCTTGAATCTCTTTAATGACGATAAAAAGTATGTAAAGTGGATTATACTCTGACAGCGGCATTATAAAGATTGAATAGTTACTGCCTTTGGAAGCAATGGGTGAGGTGAGTCATTTCATCCAACTCTATAGATACTTTGAAATAAATGTTTATTATCAAACAATTTTAATGCTAAATGAAATCAGAGTGTAATTTCTGTGAAATCTCAGTGTACTTCAAATAACAACATGTCATACATGTATTTGAATAGAAAATTTCTAAATACAATATGTCAATTATGAAAATAGATCGAACAGCTATGGCCGCAGCGAGACAAATTATTTGCTTAAACAAATATCACCACAATTTTGCTAATGAGAAATTGATTTTTGCTCACATTTCACACATAATTTCTGAATAGCTGTTTATTGGCTATCTATCTGAAATAGTTGTTCAAAAGTAATTTATTGTCAATTTACGTGAGTAATAGAATTTGTACACAATAGAAATTAAATATTTCATTTATAGCATTTTCTATTTATTACTTTCGCTATTAGATTTACTCTATAACGTATTCTACGTTGCATTATGAAAACATTTTAGTAAGATGATATAATACTTTGTTGTATGGCTTCTACTGTTGTTTTGCTTATACAAAAAAAAAAAAAAAAAAAACCCCCCCCCCCTTTTTTTGGGGGGGGGGGGGGGAGGGGGCCCCGGAAGGGGGTTTTGGGGGGGGGCCCCAAAAAAGGGAGGGCCCCCGGGGGGCCCCCCTGCCCAATCGTGGCGCCGAAGCGTCGAGAACGAGTTGCGAGCTTGCTAGAGGCTAAGTGAGCAAATTTATTGAACCCTCACTTTGTATATGACGACACTACGACGTCTCTTTCTCTCTCTAAATATGAATTAATATAAAGTAGTATGGTGTCATATTAAAATCCGTAACGTGCCTCGGAGTCGCGCTTGCCCAGTTACGGGCGCCTGCCCGTACCATTTTTGTATCGGAGCCCTAAGGAAATAGGGAGAAAATATTTATTTTATTATGTTGTTTTAGTATAGTCGTTATTATAGCAGAAACAAAAATACATTATTATGAAAATTTGATTTGTCTATCAAGGTTCATGAGATAGGTTCCGCCGGGTGACAGATAGACGTACAGCGAAGTTTTCGATTATAGGGCTCGGTTATCGTTTTTTCCTTTTTGTTTTTTTTGTTGTTGTCCTATGGCACCCCAGAGGTGCAAAGGGTCTTCACTAACGTCGGCCACTTCCGCCTATCTTCGACTGTACTTTTGGCCTCGCTCCAGCTAAGTCCAGCGGCTGGTAGCTCGCTCAACGGTTCGGCGCTACGTTTGGACAGAGTGTGGGAGCGCTTGCCATTTGGTGGGCGCCAAAGAGCAATATAATAAATTTATTAATTTATTCGCCGAACACATTCTAGTCCCAGACAGATTTGGTACAAACCCCTAAAAGATAACCACTCACTTCATTTTCCATCTATTTATGATCTATTTTAACCAAAACGAAATTTCGTACGAGAAAGTTTTCCCGTAATTTATACCAATATGTCAAGATTTTGTTTCTTTTGATTGAATGTGCTAATTAATACAAGTGGTTCAAATTGTAAAATTATGTTCGTGTTGAATAGTTTATTTATCGTAAAACGCGAAATAAATCTCATTGAGTATTAATGAAAATTTCAATTAGGTTGAAAATCTTTGAAGAAACTAAGGTTTGTACAAGTACCAGACATCAAAATTAAGGACGTAATTAATACTGAGATCTTACCAAGCAAACCAACATATAAAATATATTATTTAACAAAAGTATATATTATTTATTTGTATTATATGTATTTTGAACAAAAGACTTATTTAAGTATCGTATAGACCTATAGACCCTCAATCTAAAAATATATCACTAGTGGGTCTTCATTTCCCTCTAAATTATCCTCCATACTTTAATTAAACTAAACAGAGTATTATGAAATAGGTAAGATACTAGGTCGAGAACGCAGATAGCAAAGAGTTACTAAGTAAATTAAAGAGTAAATTTATTAACAAAAACAATAAATAGAAAATGTTATAAACGAAATATTTAATATATATCGGGTAAATATTTCAGATAGTAGTAATTCAGAGGTCTTCATTTTCTTAATTATCCATCATACTTTAATTAAAGTAAACACAGTATAAAGTAGGTAAGATACGGCACTCATATAGATGTGACAGAATACGCGGAGTTATAGATAACCATGTTCATAATTCTTCACTATCTGCAGCGTTTGTGACTAAAAAAGGTTGCCAACAACGCATTATTTACATTTGTATATATTTTGTTATACATTTTTTGTAAAAAATCACAGTGTAATACCATATAAGCCATATAATAATAATAATTACACATATGCCATATAAAACCATATTTAAATATAAATTCAATGAATTGATAATAAGAAAATCAGCAACATATTCTCTCGTAAAATTCCATAAGCGTAACTAAACGCAAACATTGGTGTGAAATCCAAAGCGCTTATCTCTTGTTTGGGATGAGTCGCCGGTTGCAAAGCAAATGTTTGCCCACACCTGCCCGCCAGCTAGATATTTTAAATAAGCACTCGTTACACCACACGTTTACAATTGACGTTACTACTTTTTTATTGAAGTAGGTAATATTACAATATCAGGAATATTGTACAATTCCATCAAAAATCATTCTCAGATCCCCAAATACTTTGTGAGTCATTGAATACGGTTTAAGTGCCTTCAAATATTTGTAACATCCCATTTGAACACATTTGCCCATACAGTACGATCCGGTTACAAAACCATTCGATTAATTTCCGGTTATAACGGGTTAAAGCCACCTAAAACTGATTATCGCCCGCAGCTATCGCAACACAAACAATTAACGTTTCGAGCGTGTCTTATCGGCGGCAATATTTATACGGATAGGCCGCTGCAAATAAAACTGGGTGTATCAACAATCATTACCCGCCTCCCGTACAATTCATACAAATGTACCAGGACCCCCATCAAAGCGCTTGTAAATGAGTTACAAAGGACGACCACGATGCGATAAAAATATTATGTTAATATTGTCTTCTATTGACTAACTATTAAGATAAATCCGTTAATAAAGTGTTTTTCTTTAAAAATTATGTTAAAAGAAAGCTTATTCTTTAAAGTATCCTAAAATAGCCGAGTTTAGTAAACCAATAAACAAAACAACTTGTCTTAATTATTTACGAATTATATGAGGTAACAATAATAAATTTATTTTTACTTTCAATAGTAAACATAGTAAAATTAGTTAAATTCATTATAAACTGCTTTCGTGAATCATAAATAGTAGATTTTAAGGAACAAATTAAGGAGATTACGAAGGCTTAAATAATAATTACTCTAATAATAAAAATTATTGTGGTGAAATATTGAAAAAAAAATGTTCTCTAAATTAGTTACAAAAGCAATATTTATTATTGTTTGTGTCCATTTACTGTACTTGTTAATATTGTCGTATGATATAAAGTAGATTTATTACAAAGTCCCCCCGACTACCTTTTAATATTTTAAAGTTCATTTTATTTTATGAGTTGAAATAAAAGGCTGTTAAGCACAATTTTGTTTTATTGTTAGGGGCCCATTATTGTGATCGTATTCTTTTTACTTTATTACCTATCGTTAAGAAAAGCCTAAGAAGGCTAAAGAAAATTATATTTGTAATATCGCGTAGAATGAAGTGTCGAGCGCTACGGCGTAGAACAAAGTTCTACGATTTTGGATGAAATCGATCATGCCCAAAGCTAACTTAGCAATGACTAACTAAATTGATACAATGATAATATTTCTAGATAATCTGTACAAGTCTAAAACAAAGTGTATGGTGTTCGTGCTTATATTTCAAGTATACTTTTTGGGAAGTATATATATGGGTATTTATCAACTTAATCACGTACAATCTGGCAGTATGGCAAACTATTAAAGGAGTTATCCTACTTTTACGAGGGTATGAAAAAGGAAAAGATTTTTACAAATAATAGACGAGCTTTATTTCGTTTTTATGATGATTAGATTGCTCTCAGCCCTACACGCTGTTAAATAATATTGTCGTGTATTCAGTGAGCCATAATATTTATTGCTCTAGTCATAAAATTAATTATTAATATAGCCTAGCGGTCAATTTATGTTTGATCAGTTCCGTAATAGCGCTCTCAGAAGTAACGCTTATATGTAACTTACATTATGCTTAACTGTTGTAACTATATTACAGAATAACACATGTATTGCAATTTGGCGCATATGCTATGTATATTATTATATGGGTTTGTATAAACTAACTTGTAAAACAATATCTTGATTACGATTCCAAACCAAAATATTAATTATTAATAATATCGTTCTGTAAATTACTGACTTGATTTTTTAAGTTCTTATATCCACAAAAATACTAATACAATAGAATTTTAGAAAGTGTTTCTTTATTTCATAGCGAAGCAGTATCTAAGGCAACGATAAATATAGGTTTCAGTAAAAATACGTGATATTTTTATTTATTACCAACGTGAAATACGACTGTATTTTTAAAACCAAATTAAAAGTAGTTTTGGTCTAATGAATGTACTAGTTTTCAAATGCCTCGGCAATTTATTTAAAAATTCAAAGTGAACTCGACAAGATGTCAAGTTGCTAGGAGTAAGAATTTTGGAGTGGATTAGTTTAACATTAAAAAAAAATCTCATTAACATCAGATATGTATACTATATTTTAACTATTACTTGTATACTAAGAACAACGAGAATTTGCTATTTGCTAAGAACAAGGATCTTTATTTCCCAAAATTAATAGTCATATGATTTTTTTAATATATTTTATTAGTCAATACACAGACAGAACAGAGGGTCCCGGGTTCGATCCCTAGAACGATCAACATTAGCATAAATGTAGCCATATCCTTGGAGCTAACCGACTGAGACTGTCCATATAAAATATACAATATTATTTAACAACAGGTAAGTCCCAAGCAAAGAATAAATATTGGGAATTTCTCTTCAATATTATTTTCAAGAGAATATATATGTACTCAATGTATTTTAAAAAATAAAATAAATAAATAACTGTTTATTTCAGACCATTTGTCCATATTTGGTTAGTAACATTTGTTCTTAAAAACTATGTTAATAAAATTTAATGTTACTACAAAAATTAAAATTTATTATGTCTCTTATCATAGATAGAACATCCATGTTTCCTATTTCAGGTCTATAAGGCTCAAGTCGTGAAAGTTCGTCTTCTATTTGATTATCTATTTTAAAAGTTTTCCCGAACAGCCTTTTGGTACAGACGTGAATAAAAGCGAATTTATTATTATTATCCACTCACCGTACCTCACTTGTACCATTGTTAGTGAAGTTTATTTTAGAACTGCGAGTACGTAGCGATTTCAATGGTTGTCTTGCTTATGATATAGATTTAGTGTGATTAGGTGAGTTAGTTTTCAATGTTTTTAGTCAGCATTTGTATGATTAGCATACATGTTACTGTATATGTGTGTAATATACATTATATAGTACCAGTTTTCCTTATACTTCGGGTGTAGGACTCAAAGTATTATAAGTATTAAAACTGCAACTATAAACTTCATGTACACAAAATTTTGTCCATACGTTAAACTTTTAATCAGCTACCTAATATTCAAAGCGTTAAAACCGAGTGTCGAATTAGTGGCCCAGTTTCTTAAACCGCGTTTAAGTAAATACAGCTTGAGCGGAGAGTTTATTCGTGTTCTGACTTGCTCCAAATTGGCTTCCAGTAACTTACACAGCTGTGTAATTTGGCTTTTGTAACTTAAAACTGATTTATATAATAGCGAAGACCTCCTTTTGCGCATAAACGTATAACATAAATATGTAATCAACAAAAAATGTTTCAAATAAACTCATTAAACTATTTAACACCTTGAAACTATCTCCAAACATCTTGCCAATTTCGATCATGTGATCTAAAGAAAAAAAAAACGAAACGCTATTAATATTTTCTTTTATTATCACAACTGTCTACCGTGACCACGCACGCTGTAAAGCACGAAACGTCGGAACAATTTAAAGAATGTAATTATATTTAAATTTTTGCAAAAATACAAAACTTAAATCCGTTAATAAAGTGTTTTTCTTCGAAACGCTATTTTTATATGCTTTAAATTTGAAATGTTAAATTTTTCTACGCTTGAATTCTGCGTGTTTCTCTATGCCTGACACCGCTCGATTTCTGGGTCTAAGAAAAACCGGTTTCATAACTATGTTTGTACTTCAACGTAATCAACAAACGCATCCATTATGCCATGCCAGTATATACATGTATGTGTGAATTTATAATTCATAGCACTGTTTAAAGTAATGTATGTCATAACTCAAAATTATCACGTACACATGTCGGGTTTGCAATAAAACCGTACGTGTCACTTCACCGTGTAAATAAACAGATTTTCAAAATAACATTTGGATTCACCCAAAATAAGTTTAATTTTATGAAGAGTCAAGTTAACTTGCACGGGCGTTGTTCTGAATAAACAATTGTTTCGGTGTCCCTGGGCGCTTGTTCAAATGTTACGCTTTTAGCCCACAGGACGTCTCGTTTGAGAATATGTTTGGGGGAACTTATGTGCCGCTTTCGTAATATTTAAATTTCGAATATTAGCTCCTTAATATATAGATTGAGACGCTTCTTAGAAAAGTGCGCTCATTTGTTGTTTCCCGTACAACTTACAAGCATTGAGTTGATACGAACAGCTAATTATTTATTAGACGCTAAGCAATTGAATAGCATTCTATTTTTTTAATAATAATAATATCATGAAAATTTTCACACATCCTCAAATAGCCCTCAGCTTTGGTTCGAACACATATTATTACATCTTTTTATTTATCATCACAGATATATATGATTCACATACAAATGTCGATTGTACCGAATCGAACCCGCGAGCATCTGTGGAGCAATCCGGCATTATACTTTATAGTGAATTAAACAGACAACCGAGTTGACTAAATTCGACCTCTAAGATCAAAAATAAAATTTTCAGGCCCACACTAAGCACAATATTCCGAGCTGCGATATTTTCCTTCCTTGCACATTGTCCAGGCGCTCCTTTAATTTTGAATGTAAACATATATTGTATCTTAATATAACACTTAGACGCTGTAGAGTAGGTGCACTTATTGGTTTAGTGTGTTAGTTTAACAGCCGGCCGCAAAGTGCACTTAGACTGCGACTCTATTTCAAGTAAGGAAATGTTTTCTGTTGCCATTTTATTTATTTCAGCCGCTGAATGTTGTAAATTTTCGTGTCTTTTAAGTTCTATGGTCCAATTTTTAAGTAGACAATCGGACTCAAAATAAACACAATTGTTTCGATCAAATATTTTTAACTTAAATTTTATATAATACATTTTTATTCCTATTTGTAAGGTTAATTATTCTTGTAGTTTTTATGAATACATGTTGTTTGCTAACTCATCAAATTTAAATAATGGCCGAACCCGTTTAGTATTTTAATTCATTTCATCGATTCATTTCATTTTGATATGGTTTAGATGCGTAATGGGAAATCAACAATTTGAATAGTAGAGCTTCTGTGTTCGATTTTGAAACTTTGTTATATAAAAAGAAATCTCTAAAATCGTATATAAGGAACCCGAATATAAGGGTTATTTGTTAACGAGTAATCTTTATTTAACTGATTCCAAAACTTTAACAATTTTCCATAAACTTGTATAAAATCGAATAACTTAAATCAGGCTTTGACAAAGTTTCACTTTTGTTAGTAAATCCCAAAGTTACATTACGTAAGTTGGATGATAAAACTATGCGTTCACTTAATCGTTTTTCGACTACCCCCAGTTTGACTTTTAGCTGAAGTTATTTAATTAAAGCGAGGTGAATGCGGCAACGCTTAGAGTGACGACGAACCGGTACGGAAAACTAATTACTTTTATCGATGAAGCTATATCTCTGTTTTGATATTTAGATTGTATTAAGAATATTTATCTTGCATATAATGTACAGTGTATGTTAAGGTAGTGTAAAGTATGTAGTCTGTAAAGAATAGTTTAAACCTGTTAATATCATAAACGCGATTATTTTACGGATTTTTGTTAGTTATTTACGCAAAATTTACTGTAAAGATTTAAATAAAACTTTACAAGAGCACATTACAAAACTATCTTCATAGAAGCTATCGGGAAATATTATTAAAGATGTTCATTTCGCATTTTCGCACATTGACTTAGTAAAAATATCAGAAAAAAAACAATTTTCTTTTTTACGTACGTAGAAAGGTAACACTAGGTAAAACGGTGCAAGAGTAATAAAGTTACCATATCCTTAAGTAACATTTGACAGTATCCTGTGGTAACTTGTTAAAGAACTTATAATCTGCATCATCCATAAATATTAGTCCGTATAACATATCTTCCATCTGAAGGCAGCTCGTAAATCGGGCGTGTTGGAAGTTTGCCCGGCGTCTCCGCATCTTATAATTCTCGAAACGTCTCGGTCACCGCCATAACCCTGATTATCATAATCCGACATTGATGGTATTACCTACTAGAAAATATTTTATCTTTAAAGCTTGAACAGATAACTGCTGTATAGAGTATATTTTCTCTGGATTTTACCTCGAGACGCGGCTTACCCAGATCAACCGCTTTCAGTTGCACAAGTTCCACCTAGAACCTGCCCAGCTACTTGACCGACTCAGGTATGCTTCCTTCACTGACCAATCTTGACCCATTCACTCATAAGGCTTTAGCTAATAAAGCCGATAAGAAAATCATACCTGATCATATCCCAAAAATCTGTAGAATATTTTCCTCAATAAAAACAATAATTTATGTGAAACTGACAAAAGACAAGCAATTACTGAATCGGAACACAGGAAATCTGGTAAGGAAACCTACCAGTATCCGCTAAACCCCAATAAATTATAATAAAATGAGGTTTTGATCGTGTCGTCAACGTTCTTATTTGAATATTTTTTCAATAGATCTGTAATAAAAAACGAATATTTTGTACCGCAGATCTTAGTAACGAAAGTGAGGAAATAAATATTTCTCATGATATTTACATGGATTTTGTTAATCAAAATCATTCTATAAATAAATCTTAAGAACTGATCAATGTAAATATATTATTTACATCGTACGAGTTTTATGGTAGTATGTGGTGTATACAGATTTGCAAACGTGATATATGATATTTTTTATAGTTCAGCAATATAATGATATAATTAAATTTTTCGTGTAGAAAAAATAGGGATTTTAAAACCCCTTCATCTGATATAAGGAAAAGCTGAAACTTAATAAAATACAAATTTCAGAATAGAAACTTTATAAGAAAAAAAGTATTTCCAGCACAATGTGGTAGACATTGTAACGAGTAAATAAATTCTTTTTTAACTTATTAAAACAACAAAATATTAATGATTTCTAGTTAGCTCTACACTCAGTGAGCTAATTAATTTCGTCATAACAAATTAATGTAATTTGGAATAAAGTAGTTCCACTCAATGAATACAACACCTGCCAATCTATGTTAAAATATTTGAATTACATTTTGCTATCATAATTTTCATCTACAAATTTAAAATGAAAGATAGGAAAACGATTTTTTAAATAAACACTAAAATCTTACGAATCTGATCCTTACTGCAATTTAACCCCATTCAACCCTAACTTCCATACAACAAACAGAAAACATAACTTGAATTCAATTAAAAAAACTTTAATTCATAGAACATTTCTTCTAGCGTATGTCTGTTTCTAACATGAAGAAAAAATTCTGACGTATGCAGCCTTATTCAGGCAGTATGAATTAGAAAAGTGGATTTATATTTTCTATGTAACAGAGGGTGCTCTATCTTTATAGTACTAAAGCGGGTTGGTGGTTGGTAATAAAACCCACTTTTAAATATTTACAATATATTACACAAAAGAAAATAATGACACGAAAAAAATTAATAATCTAGAATTCTGACACCTCTCTCTGATAAGACGCTGGCGATCCTTTTCTATTTACATGCCAGTACAAAGTTTATAAAAAGGTTTTATTTATTATTTAAAAATTAAATTATTTACAAACGGCGATGCGCCGCTACAGTACATAGATGTTGCCATGTAATGAAAAAAAAAATGAACATTTAATTAATATACACTCTTAACTAAATCCTAACTTAATATTGCTGAATACGCGAATAAAGCTACATGTCTTTGTCTTCCTCTGCTCTTACATTAACTGTTGAGATTTTATCGCCTTACAACTTTTAAGCGAAGATAAGTTAAATTGGAAACCAGATCATATTCTACAACGGCCTTTTTTATGGTACTAAAGTTCTTCGCTACTGGGAGAACAAGATTTAAAATCATAAATGCAATTCGTTTTATATATACCAATCTAGTCGGGTATTTTCATATTTCCTCAATTAGGCTTTCTGGAACGAACAAAATTTATTATAAAAATCTTTAGGAACGATTATACTCATATGTATCCATTTCCTTGGAGTTTTAAAATCGGTACCTTTTACAGCACGAAGAACTATCGATATAGTTAAAAAAATGTATTCCTAAACAGTGTAACTTAAAGACAATATATTTCTGCCATGTCGAAGCATATGAAAGCAATTGACGGGAACTCGATTTAAGTTGGTCGAGTTGCTTGATTAGAGGCGTGAGGGGACTCCACGCGCCTTAATTGAACTGCCTCAGCCTCATACTTGACCTTTTAGGTGAATTTCACACAATGTGTATAATACTACATCAGAAGTAGTAGTTTTTGACTAATTTACGGAACTAGATTATAGATACAGTTATTGTATGTATTGTATTATAACTAAACCAGTAAACTCATTTTAAGGAATTTCAGAGTAAAACCACGAAAACCTTAACTTTTTGCAAAATAATCTATGAAAATAATACAAAGTCTTGTATCGTTATTTTAGCATCTCATAATTGAATAAAAATGTTTACTGAGTACTTTTATATAATCTTTAATTAAAATATAAATAAATCAAAAATATACGATTCAACCTCCATATACACCTATCACATTTTCCACTTAAACTAAAGCGAAACCAAATCTTTACCTCATCCATACCCATCTCAAAGTAAATTCCCAAAAAATTGTTTTCACCACTCCACTGAATTGGAACGTAAGCAAAAATAGCAAATATGACATCTATCAAATCGTTTCATACGTTTCTGCGGGTATAGAAATTAATGATACGAAAAATAGATTTACTTTTATATTATTTTTCATTTGATTTAGTGTAACAGAAATTTAAGCGGGACGTGTGACACATTTATAATATGTCTACATTTGATTTGCTTATTCTATGCGTCTGTTCAACGAATTTCTTGACACGAAATTCTGGACACTTGGAGAGCTATCTACTTCAGTTACGACATAAAATATGATTCTTTTATTATTAACGTAAGAAATATTTTAAAGATATTTTTCTATATGATAATCAAAAAAATATAGTGTAAATAAATAGTATATAGTATAGAATACAGACAGTTTCTCAGAAGGCGTATTTATAGCGAAGTGTTTCCAGTTGCATTCTGTATAAACTATTAATATTATTAGCAATTATATTTTAATTAACAAAGGTTTATTTTACTTTTTTTGATAGAAGACTAAATTTTGTACAGGAACAAGATCAAGTTCTAAATATGGGGAAAAGTTATACAACAAACTGGCACATTTCATATACATATGATGATTAATTGAAAATTAATAAAGAATGTAAAAAGAAACTGTTCATGTCAGACAAAATGAAGTCTTAATTTTCAATGAATATATTTCTAGTAAATCTAAAAACTACGCAGTTTGAAATATACATAATACATTAACATTCACACGATAATTTAGTTTATTTATATCTGTTACTTATATGTTATGTATATAAATAGGAAAATATAAATATTTAATCTTTCTATAATAATATTTTATTGTTTACGTTGATCATACAGTTTTATATTTATTCTATCAACAATCGGAGTACACAACACGTGTATCGTGTTATTGTATGTGTGTGCTTGTTAATTTTTCAGTTAAGATTTTATAGTGAAGGCGGTGGGGTTTGCACGGGAAGAAAAAGCTCCACCGACACTAGGAAATCGATTGGCATTATGTCAAGCCATAAAAGTATTGACTGACCTCAAAGAGTAATTTATTTAGTTTAGTTAGATGTAAATTTTGAGATATGATTAATACGAGTACTGTTAATAGTCCCACATACTAGTGTAATGCTGTAAATAATTGTCTGAATTCGAAAAAATTTGATAACCCTGAACTCTAATATCCATTAAATAAAGATAAATCTACATTTACCACCAGATCCCCAGTGAAGGCCGAAGAGTGGGCACACTTTCTGTGGTTCAGGAATTATATTGTAATGTACAATGTTATCTATTAATAAAATTGATTTAATTAATTTTAGACATAAGAGTTTTATGAGCCTCAAATTTAGAGAGCAAAATTATGCTAGTAAAAAAATCAAGTTCCCAAAATCAATTTTAGTTCTGACCAAAATAAAAGATTCGAATCAGTCACCACTCAAATTTTAGTATATTTTACAAAGAAAGTTTATGAGTTGTTAAATAGAATTGACACTAATATTTGGAAAAAAAGAAATACTTTTCCCATTACTGTGTTACTACAAACCAACCATTTCATAACTCCAAATCCGTCTCTATCTAGTTGCTATACCAAACACAAGAAAGTTCACCACAAATCCATCAATTTAAGCTCAGCACGGAACGGAATATATTAGAAAAAAAGTTTTATTTTAATTACATGTCTCACTTATTTTCTACATAAGACGATCGATTTTCGATTTACTAGAAAAATATAGTTATAGCACAAGTTGCTCGTTAGCAGCAAGTAGTATCCTAACTCATGGCTGCAAGTTCCGCTATAAAGATAATAGGAACTAACGAATGCATTTTTAATGGCCGATACGTACACAAAGTTATTGTAATTGATATTATTAATTGCTTTTGTTCGCAACTTTGCATCGGAACCAGCTCTGATGAGAGCAGTCATTAATCTTAGTTATTAGTGCGCTCTTGGCTATTCTTCAGATTATGCCTGAAGTGTTTCTGATAGTTTGGATTAATTTTCATAATACTTTCGGTGTTATACATAATTTGAACACCGTTGCAAAGCAACGCTAGAGTGAAAAGTACCTTTTCAAGGCTAGGTTTATTCCAGAAAGATCCTTACTCCCTATTTATATTAACAAATGTACCGTTGAATATATAAAATTGCATTTTCTCGAAATAATATTGATACATACGTTACAAAATGTTCGCATTCAACAGAAATTGAATTTACTGTATGACAGGTGAGAACGAACGTGTGGACGTGCCATTATCCTTATTTCTCGTAAAATAATATACAGATCGTATATTCCACGAGATTTAAGTTTGTACGTTTATGAAAAACTTATTTGCACGCACTATGGTCTGTTTATGTCTGTTTTTTTTTCTTCCGACGACCTTAGGAAGGTAGCCGGTAGTGGCTGGATGAGGAAGGCCGAGGACCGAGTGTTGTGGCGTTCCTTGGGAGAGGCCTATGTCCAGCAGTGGACGAACGTAGGCTGATGATAACGATGATGATGATGATGGTCTGTTTGTTAATAATTTTCTTGATATATGCAAAAAGGCTTTCTGTGCCTTCACATATGATCGATTCTTTCCGAGCTTTGATTTTCACTTATTAGCTTCTAATACCATTGGTTTATAATCGTCACTATAACGCTCTTAAGGTAGAAAATCGCGAAAACAGAGCACAAATGTAGTTGATTTATTGTTATTGTTCAAAGATTTCATTTTACACTGAGTGACTTGGTAACTAAGTTCTGTTGGATGTAAACAATCAAAGATAGTTCTCAAGTAGACACTAAACGCAGTTGTTTGTGGGTTATCTTAGTCGAAGTTAACACTAAACGAGTTGTTCTAGCTTCGGAATCTGCAGTTAAAGGTAGCAACGTGAATTTAACATTTCTTGAAACACTTAGGATTTACGAGTATTAATAAAATTGAAATAACATTTATATTTCAATTATGAACTTATTTCTACAACAAAAAAAACATCACTGCATCATACTTCACTAATAAGGACTGAAATATACATTATACAACATTTTCATTGGACTCAATTTTAAAGCATGCCGGAAGACCAATACCTATAGTAAAATGGAAAAAAATTACTTGTACAATACTAAATCATTGTTAGACAAACAATTATTCATTCACCAAGCATAGAATTTAGGATCATTGCAGGTTTATATATAAATAATTTACAAACAGCAGTCTTCGCTTCTAAAATACTAATTTATTTATATGCGTTTTAGATACAGTATAATATGTCTTAGAGGCTTACGGAAACAGAGTCACGAGATCTTGCGGTTAACCAACATCGATTAATCGTCGAAATACACCATCAATACTGGGGTTTCAACAATAGTCAACTTACAACTGGATTATATGACGTTCTATATTGAATAATTGAATAGTGCTAATGTAATAAATGAATAGAGGCTTTGTCTGTCACAAAAAAACAAGTAAGCGATCGCTAATAAATTATGAGATTTGTCTTTTAATGGAAAATTCACATCAGACGTTATCAATATAGTACGACCGCACCTTAAGCTTACATAAAACAATTGCTATCTAAGTTGAGCTTTAGTTTTTATTTCTTCGTCACGTGCGTCTCCCGGGATGTTAGTTGCAAAAGCTGTAAACGAATTTACCAACTTTCCCCCTACAAACTAGTTCTGTTGAGATTTTGTCTAAATTATTTTATATTTGAGGTAGAATAAATGCCGACCCGAGGAATTAGCTCTGACCATGCAACTAACACACAAACACTAACACTAACCCTAAGCAAAAAATTTAATTTCATCTGTCTTTAATTTCGTCTTTTAACAAAAATAACTTAGCTCACTTTAAAAAATAGTCAGTCATGTTGGCAACTCTGTATACTTATGAACCTCAAGTAAATAAACAAACTAAATTTACATTTAGTATTCTTCCCAAGTCAAGGGCGTCCGCGACTCTTTTCAATTGCCAAGTATATTTTTCTATAAGAATGTGGTCCCCTGCTACCATTGCACCCAGCTGTACTCGAAATTTTAGAGAGATACAAACACATTTTATAGAGACAGAATAGAACTTAAGTGAATCGAGTTCAATTAGACATACTTAGGTTTAATGAATAACCGTGTAAGTAGTCCCGTAGTATTATTCAGCAGTCCGATATACTGAGTTTGATACCAATCAAAACGAAATTCAACGTCATAATATATTATCAACTCCACCTGAGAACCCACACCAGGTCTCTCTGGATATACCTCTATAGTCCAGCATGCTAACCACTAAATCCATAATGTATATTATGTGTACCCTCTATACATCATATATTACTATATTAATATACATATACACTCGGGTATATAATATAATTATGAATCAAAATTATAAGCCTGTTGTACTCGTATATATCCGGTATTGTATGCAAGAGGTGATTATCATGGCAGAAATGTTGGAATACAATATTATCTCTGATTTACCGGACTACTTCACATTTCTTAATCGTTTTAGACGTATCATGAGTTACAATACAAAAAGGATCTAGTCCCCAGGCTAGAGAACCAATAGCTGAATAGATACAAATACAATATCAATTTGAACAAAAGAGTATTTTAAAATTAAAGCTAAAAAAACAACATTCTTAATCAACATCAGTTAGACCTTAAATATCATCATCATCGACTTAACCCTTGTAAAAAATATACTTTATTATACGAAGTGCCGTGCCATTGTGAGTTAATCTTAAGCAAGTCGCTTAGATACATTCTATATTAAAGATTAAGTATTTATTATTCTCCTTACTTCCCATAGTAAAACGTACTTAGCAATTTATCTCTATAAACATGTGGGAGGTTTTGCGATTGATTACTTATAAATAACTTATAATACGTTAATATTTTTTATTATTCATGATTCATTTCTGCGATTGTTTCTTTCAGATACAAATTAGGCAAGAAGGTGAAGGCTTACAAATGCGGCTAGCGAGGCGAAAAGAACCGAACTAAGCACCTCCAGGCTACCACTAAACCACAATTTCTTATTCTATTTCCAATAAATTATGCACACGTCCGACAAAAGTAGAACCAATAAAACTTGTTTTATCTCTGCGACGTTTATCCCAGGAGACATTCGGTGTCCCGTCTTTCTGTTTATTGTTAGTGTGCGTTCGATAAACGATGTACTAAACTACATTGAATAATATATTACAAGAATGTTCTAAACATATGCAGACTGCATTCTTTGAGATCTTTACAATGTAAATAGTTGTAAACTAATATAAATAGAAAACAATCAGTTCTTATATGGTATAGTTCATTTATTTTTTGAATATATATGTAACATGTGAAAACGAAAGGAAAAAATAAATTGACTTGCTCGATCTCTTGGATGTTGGTGACACTTTAACTTATCCTGAACAGAGGTACATTATTTGACATCAAACTAACCACAAACTCAAAATACATACGACAATATGTCCACTTACATGAAATCAGTAACGCAAGCTTACACACCTACAAGTAAAGATAATAATAACATATATCTCGCACACGGTTTGACCCAAGGTAATCTATTTATAGCATATATTACAGTATATAGGGCTAACACAACTGATAAACATATATTAATATACTTTTCAACGCCCAGATTAACTGGTAAATCACATAAATATTGATCGTACGGGAAGCATGGTCACCACGTTTGTAGTTTATAAAATAACTGCAAGTCAATTTTATTGTTCTATAGCCCTGTTCAACCTGTGGGTTGCGACCCCGACCCCCCAGTTTTTCAACTTGTGGGTTTTCTGTAGGGGGGTCGCCAGAGGTCGAAAAAAATGGGTACTTTAGTATTGTTAATATTGTTAATGGTAATACTGTAACATACACCTACATACATGATAAAAAACCGAAGGTCAAGGGGGGTCGCGAAATATTTTTTTAGACCAGGGGGGTCGCGAAATATTTTTTTATACTAGGGGGGTCGCATCATGAAAAAGGTTGAAAAACACTGTTCTATAGCAATGGTGTATTAGTAAGGAGTGACACAAACACTTAGACACAGAGCGCGCGGAGTGCGGAATAGCGGCTAACAAATGACCGGTAAATAGCACAACTGCTCGGAAATAAACTTGCACTTAGGCATAGAACGCACTGTACAATTAATTTTAACGTTTTATTTAAATATTAAAACTAAAAATCCATTTTGAAATTTGAAAACTATGTACTTTATTATCTGAACATAACTAATATTAGAAACATCGAATATCACTTCAAAATGTTTAGGTAAGATGATATAAAGATTTAGATAGAAATTTCCTTGTATAAATATTTAAAATCAATGCATCTGCAAGCAGATAAGGTCGACTCAGTTAACTTCGTTCATCGTATCATAGTAAAGCTTAAATTGAGAATGTGTCCTTCGCTCAATGCAGACCACAGTGATATATTTCAGCAGGTGCAACACTTGCTGTGATGGACGTGAAAGGATCCGATGACGTCAGATTCTACTGTATACACAACCTTGCTTTCTACAAATCCAGGCTTATAGCTATATTTTAAGTCTTGACCCTATTTTTAGACCAATGTGTTAGGCCTGTGATAGTTTTAGTATTATTACTTCAATATTGTTGTTATTATTTATATTATTTTATCTGCTGTTGCAAAGAGTCCTTCATAGCTATGATCCTGACGAGAACTAATATATTTTAATTATAGTACAATATAATATTATAATAAAATATTTTCATTAAAACTAATAGCGATGTCGTCAGTAAAAACTGTACATTTAACTTTTATAAATAAAATAAATTGTGTTTTAATGAACTACATTATATTTTGGTAGTACACGATAAACCCATAACTAAACTTATACATTAATCACAGTTACTCATCGATAGTACTGTTTTTTTTTTATTTTTTGTGCCATTTCTCCCTCCGTTACAATTCTTTGACATGAACTGACGTAATCGAAAGATATTGAGGCTTTCATTTCCTCATAAAACATTTTCTTAAAAGGTTTTATCTTTATACGTTTCTTGAAACTGGCTGTGGTTTGAAGATTTATTTGTAAAATCTCCACCCCTTAATTTGGCATAAAGGAGGTAAGAGACAAGCATGCATACATGATTCTAAATCTGATGTGTTTTTTATTTGCAATTACTTCCCCTTTTTCTACACTTAATAAATACAACCCGTGTAAAATCAGAAAGCATATATCTTGAAACTTATTTCACAATTAAAATTAAATTATGATCTACATTGCTTAAATTTTAAATTATTAAAATCGACTCAACAGCTCAAAATCATAGATTATGAATAATTGTTTTATCTTGTTACGTTTATGACGTACTAACTACTAAGTCAATTCTAAGGTTTAATTTTTAACAAAACGTCAAATTTATCATGTAATTTTAATAAAGTTACATGTCAAAGTCAGTAATTAAATTTAAATAATAGTTTTATCTTCCTTATATACTCAATAAATCCCAACTATCTTCGTGGTACACACGAAAACGAAAATTTACAATATAATTGCTGTCATATTTTAAAATCTCCCACATATGCACGAAAATAAAATATTAGCGACACATACACAAGAGTAAATGTTATTATCGCAAGAAGCAATAAAACAGACCATTTTTGTGAGGAATGGTGCAGTGTTGCCAGTGCTATGCGTCAGCTAATGAAAAACGTTTGGATCAAGTTGCCAGATATATCTTATTATTTGTCTTATTTAAGTTATTTAACTTTGTATTCTGACGCAATATAATGTTTGTTATTATATATAAAACTATATTTTAGTTTAATAAGCTAAAATATATATTATTAAGCTGTCTAGTACCTTAATTTTAATTCCTAGTTATAATTTTTTATTTCCTAATGGTTTAAAAGTTACCATTATTTCATTTTAATATATAGCCTTCCCGTCTTGTCATAGTGAATCATATAAAATTATTACCACAAGTTTATATCATTCATATTTATAAGATTCAAAAGTCATTTAATTTAAATATTGACAGCAGCGTGCACACTTGAGTTCACACAATATTGACATAATCACACTAAAAGCACTTGATATAATTTTAAGTGACGCGCACGGCCGTAAAGTCACATTTAATATTTTATGAGGTCGTCGCGTTGAAACTTGCACAGATTAGACTGAACAGTAGATATATTTAGTAGACATAGTAAGTATAAAATTTTAAAAAGGGCGTGTCTGTACTTCCTCATACTTGATTTACTATGTTGAGTTGTCCTATTATACATATATATTTAATAGTTTCTTGTATTTTTATCCGGTTTTTTAATATTATAAGAGATATTTATTTAAAAAAATATGTTTATAGATATATTTATTTTATTTACTGTATTACAGCGTCCAATACAATTTTTTTCCTTACTATCTAAATTAATTAATTTTGTATTATGCCTGTATATTCTAATTAAAGCAATCTAGTAATCAAAACAGTGATTTGCATTGTATTATAACACAAAAAAGGTATGACGGCGCCGCGTTAGTGCGCCATCTATGTTACAAGAGTGAACTTAATATAGTTCACTGGCGGAACGTCGGATAGTCTATGGCGGCGGGGCGGCCATCTTGGATTGTGTGATTTGGTTCGAGAGATCGCCTGCGCATTGTACTCGCGACGGATCGCTTAGAATCTTGTCAATCCTTATTTTAATTAGATTCAAAGTGACCTAGGTATTGAATACTATTATTCGTGATTACATTAAGAACTATAGTTATTGTGATTACCATAAATCTCGAGGTTATTTATTTGTCACAATGACACACAATGACTGGGTGTGATGAAGGCTCAGCGCCTTTAGATCAAATCGCGGCACCTACAGGTATTTAATAAAGATGTTTATGTTTTCAATTAATTTAGACTTGTGTGTTAGTTCAACTGTTTGTAAATTTACTATGTAAAGGGCGCGAAAAACATCACTTTATATTTAACAAAGTGAATTTAGTTTTACATACCTCATACAATTTTGGTTAACTATGTAACTTTGACAAATTTGTACTTCAAACATTTAAATTCTTGTGAAGATGATGATGATGAGTGAGAAACTATTGAATATTTGTTAGGATAATTCAGATATTTAAGAAAAAAATTCGTCACTATAAATCCACTCCTGACTCGCTTCCTATGCTTTTAGGCCTTAATTACACTTATTTATTACAACTTTCTCTTTCTTTCTGCACATCTAGAAGGCTGCATGCTCCTTTTGTAGGATAACTTCCTTCGCTACTGCCAAGGACTTTGGAAACAACACCAGAAAGTCAGGTCGATTAAATGTATGCCGCGGCGTATCTAGGATGAAGAAATATTAAACATATGTACAGGAGTACATTTGGGTAAAATAAAATATTTTCAGTGAATACAATAATTTAATTTGACAAAATAATTTACGTTAATAATACGTTATAATTTCGAATTATTTAGTAACACAACACGCAAATTCTTGAACAATATCCCATATTGAAAGTCACTATTAATTAAAATTGCCTTTATTGTGGTTCAAAGGAATTTCCGTATTTTTTTCACTGATTTCAATTTTCTGATAACATCGCACAATCAAATCCAATCAACATTTTGATTGATTCCATTCACCTTTCGGTTTAAATTAAAATTCTAAAACAATACAATTATAGGAGAGGTTATTCATCAATCAGTGAGCGGGGCATTTGTCACTTGCTGACAGAACGACACATTTTCATGATTTACATATGTACATGTGAAATATATTGCCCGAGATGTTAATATTACTCTGAATAAAGGTAATATTTAATGTTTTTGCTCGTTTGTGTTTTTAAACTTTTTAGTACATTACCGTATTCCTTACTCCGATTATTCCTTAAATTATCAATATATATTATAATTATATTAAAGGAATTACAGAGATAGTATCTCTGAGTAGTGTACATTGCATTTTGATATCTGTCGTACCACAATTTTTTTTTAAAGAACTTTCTTACACGCACCACTTCTTAGAGGAACTAGCTGCCAGTCGAGGAACATCCTACAGCTTCTTCCACATTACCCGTGACCGATTTGCATCGTCAACAATCACTTTCCTAGAGGATGAGGTTTGCATCTTTTGCCGCATTTATCATGGAGATGTTATAAAATCGATACATTTGGACCACCATGGGAAGAAGAAATACGAATTTCAAACCGAATCACCTCGATGTCCACTATTCCACAACTGAGCATTTTATAAGTCTGCCACGCACCAACAACATTTGGAATCAGCTGCCGCGAAAAGTGCTTTGTGTTCGCCATTTGAAGGCTTTGTTCAATTTACGATGCTTTTGTTTCTAATTCAAAGTTACAGGTACAGGCACCACCTGTTTAATTACATTAAATTTGATATAGAAGCGTTTAAGTTAGGAAAATCGGTGTAAGACGCGAACCACTCAACTCAAAGTTGCTACAAAGCACATAATAATAGTTTTCAATATAGAGGAAGTTTGCTTTCCCGGGAATATTTCCTCTTTACTGGAACAACATTAACTTCTCATTACCTGCCACAACTTTAAACTTAAAAATCGTGAAGTACAAATCGGTTCGTCAGTTCTTGGTTCCGCATATAATAACTTGATTTCTGTTTCTATATTTGACGACGCATTGGCGCAATGGCCACCATGCCGGATTTACGAACACAGGGTCCTGGGTTCGATCCCCGGTACGGGTCAACATGTGTGTGATGTGTTATAGAGAGATATTATAATTAGATTTTATCACATACCTTTCCTAATAATATAACTGCACGTTTCTACGAAGCTTAGCTTTCTTATCTTCTTCCTCTTAATCTTTTTATTATTCCCAATGCGATAGTTCTTTACATGCTTCTTTGTTTTATTACAGGGAAGTAATAATAAATAATTTATTTAAATCAGTATTTCTCAAACAGAACCCTGCAATTTTAACCCGTGTTCGTAGTTTGGTCTTATTAAAAATAAATAAGTACCTAGTGCCCAGATAAAGCCTCATATATAGGATGCAATTTTATGATCACTTGTGAAAAAAGCAGTCATAGGAAATCACATTATAGAATAGACTATTTATATCATCCGTATGTTTCCAAAATGTCTGAATATAATTCAATGTATTTTTAATTCGTATCTAGTAAATACTTGAAGCTCATAGAAATGAGATATATATATTTATATATATATACTCCCTAGTATATTTATCTCTAGTCTATAGATTTAGCATAAAAAGGGATTTCCAACTTAAAGTTGTTAAAATCTTTAATTGCAACCGATTTAAAGTCTTCATGCACATGATAATTTATTTATTACATTACATTATTATAACATATAAGCTAAATTCGGAATACACATTTAGACACACACAAAACACAGTTAACAGTACAAAATTACATTGAAATTTTGTACTTTTGACAATGTGTCAAGGACAAAGCCATCATGACAAATGATACCACAATTTTTAATTTTGTTCTTAATACCTTTTCTAGTCAAATTAAATATATATGTTAAAATGTGCGTTGTAGTCTGATGGTATGTGATGCATAATCAATCCGTGAGCACCATTCCCGGTTTCTCTACATTCTTAGCAAGTATATTTAGTATTATGCTGTAATAATAATAATATAACAAAAAATAATTTACCTATTATAGTTTACAATCTCTGCGATGCTTTTCATTTTCAGTAATTTTTACATGTACATTTTTATTTGTATTTAGTAACTACCAATGTACAACACCCTAATGGACCAATATGTAAACAATACTCCGCGAAAAAACCCACAACAAAAACTCGATGAGCTCATCGAGCGCTATTCGAAGAGGCAACTTCCTGAGGATGCTCCGGTGTCCGGGCGAAACGTGCGTTTTTTCACGGACTATTGCTTTCATATTGGTCTATTAGGGTTTTGTACTATGGACTTCCGTAAGGTAACGCCTGATTCTATTAATTAAATTACCAATGTCACATCTAGACAAAATATTTTTTGTCTTTTTTGTTTTAAATGTGTTGTGTTAACTATTACGGTGTACTATAAGTAAAGATTGTTTAATATGCTTTTGCCTAACCTAGTAATGTTAATAACTGTTTGTTAACCTTTAAAACACATCAAGTGGTAATTAAATTTACCTACTCGTTCCATTACAGAAATAAACAAACAAGGAATATTTTAATAGCGCAAGTACTGTAGAGACAAATGAGGTATGTGTTGTTTCTGAATTATTGATATCGGCTCGACTTGCTCTGAAATATGTAACTCGGACAATGACAGATCGACGACTGGTGATATACACTGGTAACTCCGGAGATGATTAAATTATATTATACTAAGTTATCCCGCGGCTACACCCGGCTTAATTCCGAACAGAAATACGTAGTATTTAATAGATACTTTGTATAAAAACATGAAGAGCATAATATATGAAGTTAAAATGAATAAAACTACATATGTGTTAATAAGTTAATGTTATGGTATCAACAGTAACTTCAATCTCTATTGATCCAGCTATTTGCGCGTCATGTAGTGACAAACATACAAACACATCTTTTACTCAGGCTTTATTGTGGCTGAACCATTTATGAAAAAAAAGTGATCGCATTCGTGGGAGCACAACGTTTTAACAGCTTACCAAGAACCTTTAAGAAGTGTGCATACGCCGAATGCCTTTAAGAAAGTTCTTAAGCAATATACACTATCTAAATATTGAGGGTATTTGGCGAATGCACACGGGCACCTAATGCAAGCGCGGAAAAATATCTTAGAATAAAACTTGTGTTATGTCTCATTTAAGTGATTTTTGTAACGGTTTTAATATATGAACAATAGAGAATTATAGATTAGGGAACCATTTTAAGCAAAGTATCGTATAATTCAGAGAGAGATATGTTAGAGTTGCCAATTTATTAACAAACAATTATATTAATTAAAGGCTTTTCTTTTTAAAGGCGTTGTATGGTTGGATCGCCACGCCTCAGCTTTAATTTGACACTAACTCAAATTTTATTTATTATTTATGTACGATGCCGTAAGTTGCAAAGCTTTTCGTCACTTGCACTAAATAAAGCAACGGAAATACATTAATACAATACATATAATCATTATTTTTGGAATAAGTTAATCAAACTCATATTCACAGTAACGGCGATGTACAAATTCTAATACGTTCTTTATTATTTTCAATTAAGTAAACTAAAAATATAAACATATTACATTTTATTTGACTTCAAAGCATTATTCCGTGGAAAATTCTATGACATTTAATGGGAAAAATTATCAAAGCGATCAAGTCAAAAAATGTGATTAATAAAAAAGGCTATTACAAGCACAGGATCAACAAAGAGTTGTGACGCAGCAGAATCTGGCTTTTTATTTCAAAACAATAGCCTACGGGAAAGTTTTTTAATGAAACGAAAACTTTGTACCGCTTCAACAGTTTGATACAATGCTAATGAACAATGCACCCGGTATTAGCTAAGCACGTGATGACTTTCATCATAAAATGTTCGCCATTTTAAACGACCGGAAAAAAAGGAAAAAGGGAAACGTAAATAACCATGAAGCACCATTGTTTGCTAACGGGTAAACGAAAAATTTTCCGTTGCCATTTTATTAAAAAAAAACAAACATATGAATGCGACGCAATATAGACTGTGTCATAAGGATTTTTAGCCGACATCTCACGATGAACATTACTTATTTCGATACAACTATTCACTTCCGACGTAATTAGTAATACGAAGAAATTATCACTCGAGACAAGCGATTTTCTCGGAGTATATTTATTTTGATAATATAAGTTGTAATTTAAAACAACGTCTCACCGATAGCGTATTCTCCTATATGGAATAGATGTGGCAGAAGGCGTCCACAATGCTTTATCGTGGCCTATTCGGTCTATCACCTAAGCCCACGTCAAACAAGCCTTCGAAGTTTCGGTGCTATTCATTCTTAAGGGGAGTCTCTGTTCTCTTTCCGTGTGGAGGAATCAACTCACAATCAATAAAAGATTTATAAATTCATAATAAATTAATAAGCGTACAGTTATGAAAATTGAATACGTTTCAACTCCGTGAACTATTTCACGTTAATGTTCACATGTAAAGAAAAACCTCCAAATCTCAAAGGAAAAATTACAAATTAAGCATACCATAGTCACGTAGGGCATAACAGTTTCCCTGAATAAAGAATCGCATTCCTAACGATAGCCCAGGCTGTTACTTCGATATTACGTTGTAATTTAGTTTTTATGAACCTGAAGAATATGCACAACAGTTGTATCACCCTAAAATTATAATATTTAATTTGTATAAGAACAATAAGACCACAAACGCACTCTTATTCCTTGAAATAACAATTATTTTACGTAATTAAAGAGCGTTTATATTAAATAGTTACATAATGTAAGGGAAACTTGATATTTATGGCTTCAATTTATGTAAAAAAATCAATAATTTTAACATAGATGACTGCTTTTATTAATGTTTAAATGAACTATGCAATATTAAGTTAGTACATTATTAGTGATTAATATCAGGAATATGTTATATAATGTTATATAATAAGAATGTATCCTATATGTTGCCATACTTACGTTGAGAGGTTAGTAATCGATATATATAAAAAAATAATTATTGCACAACTTTATATTTTTCTTTGTGTGTAACAGGCTTTGATAAATTAACTTCAAAGGTTCACCGGGTGGTTGAAATTAGGTTATTATTATATTGCGGTAATACTCATAGACGTTCTCATTCACCATGTTTGATAAGAGAATGCTGTTAAAATAACCTAACCTTTACGTAGTAAACATGTAAAGAGAGATAATTAATATCTTATAATATGTCGTGTCTGCATTGTATTAGGTTTTCAGTAAATACATGAAGCCGTGCCATACATATTCTTCAGTTTCCCATTTCCTATGGCAAACAGAATCTTTGTTTTCCATTTCTAGTTGCAAATCTATCAACTAGATAGTTTAAAACCTTTTGGTAAAACAGAGGTAATGGTAGCGTAAAGAAGAAAATATTTCTATTGGTGACGGAGGACTTTTTTAAATAAAAACCACAGATATATACACCGTATTACATTTATTCATAATTGTTTGCTTATGAGAAACATAGTGTATAATATATTTTGTCCATTTGCGGTCTCGCAACACAAATTATACAATAATAATACATTATATTTTACGTATCGCGTACGTACTATACGACTTTTCGGTGTCCCGAAGCGATATATTTTATTCAAAACTATATGGATGGCGTTCTCTTGTTCTGAATAAGCGATAGTTTTCTCAGGTACTTTATACAAGTTTGCGTAAGTGTTTTCGCTACCATATATAATATTCTTTAAACTTTGTAATCCTTATATATACACCATATCTGACTGTCTATAGAGTTACTTTATGATATCTAGTTCGTAGTTTCATATGGACGCAGAACTACGGACTATATATTTCCAAGAATATATAATACTATCCCAACTACACTACGTGAGAACCTAAATATAATGAACTGTAAAAATACATTAAAATCATACTTTCGTAACAAAATTAATAAAATAAAATAATATTTACTTATACATATACCTACCTTAATATACTTATACATACACCAACCTACAACAATTATTTACATCATATGCATTTACGAGTTTATCATATGAGTATACTTATTTATAAATATTTAATTTACTAACAACCACAAAAACCTTTTTATTTTTCTATAATGTTATATTCATGTTACTGCTTTGTGGACCACGACTGTATCTAGTGTCAAGACAAACCCTTTAGGTTTAATGGCACTTAAGCTTAAAAACATAGCTGTGTTACACCATACTTTGTATAAATAAATAAATAAATAATAAAATAATTTTCACGTATATTTAATAAAATAACCTTCATAGAAATAATACTTAAAATACATTGTTTATACTGAACAGATATACACGCTTCTATTATAATTAGTAAAACGAAAAGTGTTATGCATTATTTCGAACTTTTAAATCTTAAAGTACAAATATCCGCATGCTATTTGCGTACCAACTTAAAATACTTAATAATAGAAGTTGTTATTTGCTAAAAACAAATGAACACCACAGTCACTGCATTTTGTAGTATGTAAAGTAAGAATTAATACTATACTAGTTTATGAACAACATGGCGATTTGAGAATAATAGTCCGAACTCTGAACTACTGAAAATCTGCTCCTATAACCGAAGTGATAGTTGAACAAGTGCCAACGCTACCCGGCGTAGCTACCCCGTAGCGCAACCGACCGCTTCGAACTTTGTTTTTCTAAGAATGCAATGCGCGTTTCGGGTCAGTGATTTTTGCTATTGCTTCATGAATAAAACTTTGTTCGTGGTTTCCTTCCACTTTATGTGTTACAATGTACTTATATTTAACAACAGACTACAGCTAAATGTAAATCTTTAGCAGCTTGAAGTACTAATAATGAGATTTATTAAATAAGGGGCAATTTTACTGGTAATTATAGATCTACCAATTATTTAGTACCTAATTAAGTAAAAATAATTATTTAGTAATACCAGGTGATCTCAACTTTATTCATTTAACAAATTTGCAAAAGTCCTTGTTTCTATTTTGATTTTGAAATGTTTAATTTAATAGTAAATAAAGCCATGATCTCAGAACTATGTCGGAGTAAGTTAGGGACATCGAAGTAGCTACCCTTTTTTGCCTCTAGGGAACTAATTTTTGATGCGTCATGTAGGGTACTTAGGATTTGTCCCTTTACTCATAATAAATGTAATTCGCTGAGTAATGCCATTGCTAAGTCCTCTAAATTCGGAGAATTGTATTGGTAGTCTAAATCGATAAAATTATACAAAGAATGTTCATTTCTAGTTTGCTTATAAACTTACTTGTTCGTGAGGAAATAAAATTTATGAGGCCACTCTTGCAAAAAATATCAGGCTATCAAAAAGAATATAATTTTTACTTGTGAAACTATATTATCTTGACAAGTATCTTATATTGAAAATATATATTATCTGATGGTTAAGGTATAAGAATTCCATAACACAACATATATATTTACTCAACTTTTAGGGGAGCGATCCAATGTTCAATCCAGCGAACCTTTGGGCGTCCAATTTGACCCGCAAATGCAATTAAAAGTTACCCCAAATACTCTGAGTAACATATGAGTGGATATGAAAGTTTATCCAAGTTTTATTTATTTGGGAAATAGAGACGATACGATGAAAACTAGTTAAATATATTTGAGTACTTGTCAAGAGCTAATAAAGAGGGTATACTTCGTTTATCTGATATAATCGAGTAGTGTTCGAATTGTTGTTGTGTTATATTCACATAAATAAATATTCCTAGTTTTCAGCTCTTTTGATTGTAAACTGAATAATGTTTCTGACATCTTCATATTTAATATTGTCTTTTATTAACATAACTGTTACTCATATAAAGAAAAACACTTTATAAAAGGATTAAGGTTATGTATTTTTGCAAAATTTAAATATATTGACATTATTTTAAATTACGCAAAAATACATAACTTAAATCCCTTAATAAAGTATCTTCATATTTATTTAACTAAAACGGTAAATTTTCTATATATCCAAATTCAGTATTATAGACCTAAACAGGATTTGATTTTACCAGACCGAATGCACTAATGAACTAATTAATAGTCCCTTTTAACTGAAACCAAATTTCAATTACCAGAAGCCTACGTACCAGGCAGACATAAGTATGCAGCACAAACCTTGTCTAATTGAATGCAAACACAGAACAAAGGCCTGGAGGATCACACGTGAATTGTTAAACTGCCTGCTGTTGTATGATATCCTGGTACATCGCTCTGTTGTATAACTACTTCTGCCTGCGGCTAGTCTTCTGTTGTTAAAATCTGAATGGAGATAAGTTCCTGTAGATAACGCAAACCATTTTGTGTAAATAATAATCTATGACATTAATAGTATTGGATGAAACTTAGACTTATATCTTCTTAGTCACTTTGAAGTATGTCAGTTTTCAAAGAGGTACGTCATAATAATCCGTATAATATACTTTTTTAATAATTAAGTTAATAAATAATGAAAGGAAATTACAAAGTCAAATTAGTTATAATAAATTCAAGGAATATTTAGTAATCACAAATAACTTCGCTGTCATGAGAGTCAATGACAAAGGAACGTTGTATTTTTCTAACTCATGAGTATTAACACTAAAAATATATTACTTATATAAATTATTACCAGGCACCTTTCTTAACCACCCATTAACTTAATTTTTAATGTATCATGCAATGCACTATTTTAAAAATACCATAGCAAATAAGTCTTTACATAAACCATAATACATTATACTATAAAGAGGAACTCTAAGAAGTTTTATTCAATTGTAGTACGTCAGGGAGCCATACATTAACACTAAAGTAAGGTTTTAAAAGCTTTTATCAATTGATTCTCGGTACATTACTGTTTGTACGCGTGGGGTCATTAGATTAATTGTCTATTGGAAAATGCTCTAGAGACTAAGACAACATTCCATAAACACAATTAGCAATGGATAAAAGAGGACTTTCTTGGAGTTCAGTTGAGATTACTAACGAGCTCGTGTCGAACATCTAGATTTTTGAAGTAGTTTATGGTTCTTAAAAAAACTTATACACGCTTATTAATTCAAACGAAACGAATAAAATCGGTTTTTATCGAATTCGTAATATAGTTGTAAATCTCTTTTATGTGTATAACTCTTTGCATTACCTAAAACAGAGCCATTAGCCTAGTTTATTATTTATTCGTGTTTTACGTTTTTCGGTACGTGCGGTGGAGTTATCAATATCAACATTACTTAAAGTTATTTTACTTAGATAAACAAAAATTAAATCCATATTTTTGGGTTAGTAGCGTTAATACAATAATATATACACAAAATAACTTTGACAAAACAAGTAACAAAGATTTTGCACAAAATATGTTGAATGAAATGATATCAATCAACGACAACATTCTATCATCTACAAAAATTGATAAACCCTATTAGTTATATCCATACTCCTCCAACAGTACTCCGCCTTAGTTCAATTTAGCATTACAACTGCGTATGAAAAATATTCTCTAATACTTTCTCTATAACCTCTCATCCACTTAACCATGCAATGAACAGTGCACTAATGGGTTTTTATTTGTGCCCAATTAATATTTGCTCAAATAGTAAACATTGCGAGAATACCTTAAGGTGTCTCGCAATGGGAAATGTAAAGAAAAAACGAAAGTTTAGTTAAGAGTAATAAATTTTACTTTGACGTAACATGTTACTTGTCACTGCGAGGTCAGTAGAGTTGACATTGCTGGCCTAATAGAAGAAGTCGAATAGAAGCGATTAAAGAGAATTGTTATCTGAGGCCAAAAATGTGACTCTTGTATATCAAAAACATCGGATTTGATATACAGAAGCCACATTCAGTGCGGCTCTAGATTACATGCTTAAAACTGTTATAATAAACAAATATATGTGTATTATTTCGACTCACTCACACACATGGTGATTATAAACACTGTGAAATATTTACGTATGAGATTTCGTAATAATGTGGATATAATCCGTACAGCCACGCGATAATCTAAGGTAATTTAACTTTGAATTATTTCTCCATACAAGTACATTGCAAGAATTTAAATTACTATCAAACAAAGCCGCAACGTATTTGTATGGAGAAGTAGGTAAATGTACACATCATATCTCAACTTTACTTTAATACCATTTCATATTTAAATTTATAGACTGAATGTCTTGCTAAACACAAATATAAAATTGAACTAGTGTAAACACTAGTTTGAACTCCCGTAGACATATTCGTCGCGTCCTCCATTCTTTCAAGAAAACAATTAGTCTGCTAAGCTCATCCACCTCTAACTCAGGGAAGGATTGCATTAACATTATTATATCCTGGTTGTACAGAAGGAGATTAATAAACGTATTACAAACATCCCGAGGCGAGTGAAACGGAAATCGACGGGTTATGTAATCTCACCACACGATCCCTTGTCAACTCACATCTGGAGCCATGTACTGACATACAACTCTTTCGTACCATCAATATTAATAATATGTGTAAATACGTTGGTTTTGTTAATAATTTTCGGTTGATTAATTAATATCATCGAATGATTTTAAAAATTAACTATTTTATGTATTGAACTGAATCCCATCACGTTTTGTTCTTATTAAAATTAATTTTGTTCTTATTAAAAATAATTGTTAATTGAAGTATGTCAAAAATGCGAAACAGGAGATAATCCATCTCAATCTGTTTTCTCATCTGTTTCAAGTTAAAGGTTACGTTTTACATATTATTAGGTATTACATTTATTATGGCCGATTATGAGGTTCCTACGGCGTCATCGAGAATGACCCATCATTAATTGGAAAATTGACTGTATGTACCAGTTGCTTTTTATAATAATCAACAAATAGTAGTCGATGGAAATCTTGTGCCCCAAATCCAAGAAAATGCTAAGACACACCTGTATAATACATATCGTATTAGCTCATCCGGCAAACGTTTTGCCATAAATGTGATTTCTGGCAATAATTTTTTTTAGTTCAATAAAAATAGTTATCAGCTTTGTGTGTGGCGATATAACCATATCTATAAAAATCTCCAAAAATCTTTTGGAGTTACCAGATAATTGTGACTGTCAATTAATTATAGACAAATAATTTGCAATAAAATAAAATTGCGACTATAATTAAAGATCTAAGCTATCCTATCTCTTAGGTTGGATCAAACTTCTCACGGTGTGCTAATTTAATTTAAAATCGGTTAAAAAGTTTAGCAGTCCATCGCGGACAAACATCGTGACAAGAGATTTATATATATTAAGAAGATTTACCATATGTATAGTATTATAGAGGTGTGTCTTAGGTAACCAGGTTGCAGTAATATTGAAGTGGGTATATTATTTTCAATCGATTAATACTAAATATAGATGCATTAGAAGATTAGTTCTAGCGCGTGCACTTAGAAAATATCTTGGCCCATGTTCAAATCTGACACTGGAAGTGACTAGTATATGTATTTAGTACATAATTATTATATATTACTCACCAAACTTTCTTGTCTGCAGTTTAACATAGTTTTGGTTTCATAAACACATCGCTTGTACTAGTTTTATGTATTAGGTACAAATTTATAAAATAATTTACTTATACCAGTACTTTCTGAAAAACAATTAATTTGTAATATTTATTTTGAATTTTTATCAATCATAATGATAATAAAAGCTGACTTATACTTTGATATAACAACTCTGTAATATCATTATTTATTATTCATATGAATTTATTTCCTAAGTAATTCATTACCCATTATTATATGTTACAGAATAGTGGTCAACTATATCAGGTAACTTATAAATAAGTATTTTACATGGTACATAATTGGCTGTTCAGTGAAGTTTCATCCGCATTAATCAAAATAAAGTTCTCTTAACTTAAACCCTATGTGAAGACTCAGCAGTCATATGGTGAAATATTTTTTGAAACCATTAGATTCGGAGCTTCTTCAATAACAACCAACAATCATATCTCCCTTGATGAGTATAATATTACAAGGACAAGATCAAATGTAGTCTTCTAGTGAAAGTAGATCTTTGTGCACTCTTGTTACTTACAAAGGGACATTGAACGCGCTGGCGGTAACATTTGCATTTTAGATTTAACGCTATTTAAACTCAACTACCCTCGTTCTGCTGCATTTTACGTTGCCCTTTCTATAATGCTATGATGGGAAATAAAATTACCTTTAATAATTTAATGGCCCGACTGGAGATGCAAAAATGAAATTTATTTTATATTCTCTCTAAGCTCCCTAGCATAACGTATTAAATAGCTCACTTGACATACAATAAAAAATAACAATGCTGCTAATGTTACGCTACTTTAGTTAAATTATTATAACAAGCAGCCTTCGATCTGTTAAAACTAAGGATAAAATTGAAATCCTTAATATCCTGTCTCATTACACTAATTAGACATACAGAGCAATATAAACTCACACAACACATCAATTTTTATCCACAAAATAATGAGAGCTCTCTCTTATGAGTGCATGGAATACAGGATTCAACTGGCTTGGAATAAGTACAGGTTTTAAAAATATGTAAAATTATCTTGCCATACGCATGTCAAACAAGGATTTATAACGCCAGGGTTCTGAACAAAATATAAATCTGACAAAGAGGAATAGAATGAAGTGCTTTAGATAAAGAAAATTAAGCAGGAAAAAATTAGAAAATTTACAAAAGCTGCTGCTGCTTCTTACTAAGATTGAGGAAATGGGCTGCAAATGTAACGTGTTGTAGCGGCCAAAGATGGTGAGCCAAGTAGTAGAATGGTGGCAAGAGGTATGAAAGATGGTATGATGAAATCAGGAAGGCAGCTGGAGACAACTGGAGTTAAGTATCCCAGTCGAAGGAAGAGGCCTTCGCCTCAGGGGTTCTAGAAGTACGCATTCATATCGATTAAAAAAGTCTTATATTATTTAAAATGTATGTGGCAGGAATATGTAGTGTAAAATTCTTTTAGACCAATTATTTATTAGCAATATTATAACAGGTGTTTTTTCACTCCGTATTATGGTGAAATTAAATGAAACTTTATTTCGGTATTGAAAGAGTTTTCCGGGCAAAGTAATGTAGTAGTTGAACTTAATTACCAAAAGCCCTTCAAAATAATTAACTAAAAAATTTATAAAATTAAAAATACACTGAATAAAATTAAAGAGGACATGATTTCATTATATAAATAATATGCTACGCTAAAAGGAAATACAATTAAAAGATATTTGTTTGAAGTGTGGACTTCTTTTATAATGAGCTTAGTTTTGATGTTAAATGTTAATGTTGCTAATGAAACTCGAGTGCAGATTTAAATTACTGAATCCGGTGCACTTCCGGGCACATTCATCCATAAATAGGGTGGCAGTATTTGCATAGCAACACAAAGACGAAATCATTTGACTAGATCTCGACACTCTATCACCATCGTTTTACCAACGACGGAGCTATAATTATAGGTATATATTATAGGTATTAAATATATATAAAGGATATAATTTAAACTACCTCCTTTTTTGCTTTTAGAATTTTAAAGTCAATTAAAAATAAAAGAGATAAATTAATATTAATTAAATTTTATTGTATATTACTAAAAATTTAAATTCAACTGCTAATATTTTTGATAACCCTATTTCGACACCCCTACTCATTTATGTTTTCTGATTCTACTATGCGTTGCTGTGTGAGTGGACTTATGCAATGAGCAGTTATGACATTGGATCCAACAATGCCCAAATAATACTGGGGAAACGTAAATACACTTAAAAAATATGACTATTATATATAATAGTCATATTTTTTTGTAATTT
Organism: Pontia daplidice; assembly: GCA_963693355.1. Classification (NCBI taxonomy): domain Eukaryota; kingdom Metazoa; phylum Arthropoda; class Insecta; order Lepidoptera; family Pieridae; genus Pontia; species Pontia daplidice. Next base: position 112,353 of record CAVNZL010000107.1, on the reverse strand, counting down.
TGTAATAGATATATCTATTACAAAATTACAAAAATTAAATCGGTAAATAATGCCTGAGATAGGGATTTCAATATCATTTCAGTTTGTTCGAGGTATGTAAGTTGCATTTACTGACCTGCAGTGCCACTACAAAATATACAGACACTCTATCGATGAAATAGAAATTACTTACATTAGAATCTGACCTACTGCAATGTTTATACTAGTACTAACCTCTATTAACGAAATCGGTATATTAGGCTATTAATATGAAATAGAAATTACTTACATTAGAACCTCATAATAATAGCCTAATATACCGATTTCGTTAATAGAGGTTAGTACTAGTATAAACACAGCAGTAGGTCATTAAATTGAAACTTCAAGTATATAATTAAGGAACAAACTTAGCCCACAAATAGCTATTCAAAATTGACACGAGCTATCGAACGGAATCTATTTATGCAATGAATTTATAAATAGCACATTCTGTTTCAATTATGAAGTATAAATAGAAATCTTTTGTGTGGATTTAAAAAACAGTATGGAAAAACAATCTATATTACATTATACTATTATTTTGCTCAAAGAAATCCATTTTACAATGATTGGAAAATGTCAATTCTACAAGTTTGTAAGATTTATAGGATTAGTATTTTTGAAAATTTATAAATATTTTTGTGTGAAATCGCCTACCCTCTCGTACTTTGGGTCAAACACTTACTTAAAAAGTAAACATTACTGTTACCATACATTACTGTAACCATAATTATTTGTTTAGCGCAGGCCACCTTATGGTGGCTTTCTGGGCCTACCAACCCAATTGGTAAGGATAGGACGAACTGCTTACTATATGTATGGCAGAGTATTTGTCGGGACCTTAATTATATAGTTCTAGGCGGGTTACGATATCCTCCTGGGAGGGTGATTAGCACATTTGGTGCAGCCATGAGTTAGAGGCGTTGAGAATCCCTATAGAGCAGTTACTGCTAAATACATTGACAAGCTGATAGGATCATTAGGGGTTAATTGAAGTGTGGCACGATATTCATTCATCCTTATGACTATTATTTCTTTGTAACTAACAATACATTCTACAATATTAAACTGATATGAGACCTTTTATTATGTGGAATATTTGGATATACTTAACGTAAAATAGATATGGCTTACTATTATTTAATATATAAATTGATCAATATAACCGGCTACATACCTACCGTACACACATATTGTACTTAAGAAGATATTACTTAACAAACATTAGTCTTCAAGAAAATTTCCCGCTTATTCTAATATAAAATAAATTGTTTTGTGATTATTGTTCATCAAACGCCATTTTATGGCAAAACAGTTTTAATATATATTTAATAATAAATAAATTATAACTTCAGTACGCTTCGGGATCTCGTGAGAGCTAGACGCATATCTTGTAAATCGTTGTGTTACTAATTATTTAAAACTACCCACCACTTATGTTGTTACGTATTAAATATAAAAATGGATGACGAAGAAGTTCTGGAAAATTTAGTTGTCACGGATGAATGTCAATTAGTGAGCAATCCGAAAAAAAGGAGTCGGGAAAATGACGATGAAGAATGGATTTCCACATCGCAGAACAGTAAGAGGATACACCAAAAGGTTGATATATATGTTAGCCACACAGAAAAATTGCCTGGACAATTCGCTTTCGCGAAGATCTTAAGTGAGAATAAAATAAATAGTATTTGTAAAATTAAATATTTGAATCCATTCAAGATCTTGATACAATTTGAGTCGAAAGAGTGTGCTGATGAGTTATATAACTGTAAGGCGGTACGAGATTTAGGCTGGCGTCTACATAAACCGTTGGAGGTAGTAACCTCTTACGGTGTAATAAAGAATGTCGAGTTAAGTCTGTCAGAGAAGGAAATTTTGCAGATTGTGTCATGTTCGACTCAAGTAGTGTCGGCAAAGCGATTAAAACGAAGAAAACAAGGGGAAGGTTGGGAAGAATGCGAATCAGTGCGCTTGGGTTTTAAAGGATCATCTTTACCCTCGTATATATATGTTTACGAGATGAAAATAAAAGTAGATCCTTACGTATATCCAGTATCGCAGTGTTCTAGATGTTGGCGATTTGGACATTCCGTACGATTCTGCCCAAAGATGAAGACAGTATGCCCTAAATGCAAAAAGAATCATGCTAATTGCGAAATTGACTCTAAAGAGTATAAATGTGTGAATTGCAATGGCAATCACATGTCATTGGACAGGGTTTGTCCTTCTTATAAGAAAGAAAAGAAACTACGAGAACTAATGGCGGAGTTTAACTGCTCGTACAAAAAAGCTTTAGATGTATATGTTCCTCCTGAACCCGCCGTACAAATTGCTACACCAGTAACCAGTCCTGAAGAAACGATGGAGGCTCCAAATATACCTAATCCAAGTTCCTATGCAAGTGTGACAAAATGTCCTCGAGACTTGTCAATTGTGCAGCCTGACATGACACAAGATGACTGTAATGTTAAAAAAAAAAGAAGAAGAAGAAGAAGGTTAAGCATGATGAAGTGTTTAACTGGGACATGTCAGGTGAGTCTGATATATTAGAAAATGATAAAGACAAAGAGGAAGAAGAAGAAAAAGGGAATAAACAGAAGAAGACAAGTTGTGTGAAGGCTCTCAACCTCAACCAACTTTTTATTAAGCTGTATACAGTTTTAACAAATTCTGAAGAAGATTTTAAGACTAGACTCATAGAAGGAGCATCGATATTAATAGAGTGGCTAATATCGAATGTAGGAAAATATATATGTGATTTGCCTTTCAAAAATATTCTTGATTCAATATGGGTCTAGACACGCAATTAAATATACTTCAATGGAACGCACAAAGTGTAAAGCCTAAATTAGTGGAGTTTGAACAATTATTGTGTAATGAAAAAGTGCATATTGCAGTGATTTCAGAAACATGGTTAAAAAGTGATTGTAATTTAAAAATATCTGATTATAATATCTTCCGTCATGACCGAGTTGACTCGTATGGAGGGGTAGCTATAATTACTCATAAATCTATTAAAGCCCAAAGATTTGCTATATCTCTTACAAATTCAGGATTAGAGGTCATTTGTGTTAAAATAAGTAACTGTAAATATATTGAAAATGTATTATCTGTCTATTGCCCACCCAACGTACGTACAACTCGCAATGATTGGGATGAACTTTTCTGTACTAATCCTTGTAAAACTCTAATACTGGGAGATTTTAATGGTCATCATGTTAGCTGGTCATGTAAAAATTGCCCCAGAGGTATTGAGATTTTTGATACTTCCGTAGACAATGGTTTTGTTTCGCTGAATAATGGACAGGCTACGCGGATGAAGTTTGTTGACGGTATTTTACAAAAATCATCACCGGATATATCCTTTGCGTCATCTGATATAGCCTTGCATTTAGATTGGAAGGTAACAAACGAATCATTAGGTAGTGACCATTTAATAATTAAGATTAGTTGTATATATATGAATAGTACTCCAAGCTTTGAGAGGAAGAGGAATTTTAGGAATGCTGATTGGGATGGCTACCGTAGCTATGCTGAAAGTAAATTTCTTAACTTTACTATAAAATTGGATGATCCACAGTATAGCTACGATTTATTTACCGGTATTATTAACGAAGCTGCAGAGGCAAATATCCCCTGGTATAAATTAAGTCAGGACCCCAAACAAAAATTCAAGCCTAAATCATATTGGTCTCCAGAACTATCCAAAGCAGTAGCTGAAAGACGCTTAGCATTAACAGCGTTTAGAAAGAATAACACCCCAGCTAACTTAAAGGCACTTAAGGATAAAATTACAACGGCTCGAAGGTTAATAAGACAAGCAAAATATAGGTCTTTTTGTAATTTTTGCTCGGAAATTGATACCTCAACTTCAGTAAATGATATGTGGCGGAAAATGAGGTGGATGAAAGGGCATAGGGTTACAAATCCTCAAGTTAATGCATTTGACGCTGATAAGCTCCTGCATAGTTTGACACCTGATTTTGTGTGTCGAAGTTATCCTACATTTTCTTCAGTTAATAATAAACTTGAAAGTCCACTTGCATTGTGTGAACTAAAAAGATGTTTAAAATCTAAAGATACGTCACCTGGAATGGATAATATATCATACACGATGGTTAAAAATTTACCAGATAGCGCATTGGAGATACTATTAAGACTTTACAATTTATTTTATTCGCTTGCTTTCATTCCAACCCAATGGCGTGATATTCGTGTTATACCAATACCTAAAGCAGGCCAACATCAGTCAGCAACTTTATCTTTTAGACCCATTTCTTTAATATCTTGCTTAAGTAAACTCCTTCACTCTATGTTGAAGAATAGACTGGAGTGGTATGTGGAAAATAAACAGTTATTTCATGAAGCCACTACTGGCTTCAGGAGAAGTAGAACTAGTTTAAACAACCTTAGTAATTTAATAAGTTCAATTCAGTTAGGATTCGCTAAGAATCAAGTTACAATAGGATGCTTTATTGACATTGTGAACGCTTACAATAATATAGACATTATGGCTCTTCTTTCAAAATTAGATTATTTGGGCGTGGGGGCAAGGCTTTGTAAATATTTATGGGTTTATCTTAGTGACAGACATTTAAGTTTAAAGCTGGACAATAGCACGATAATTTCGCGTAGTACTGGTCTAGGGTTACCTCAAGGTGATCCCTTGTCTCCTTTACTATTTAATATTACAACTATAAGCCTTTGTGAAGAACTTAAAAATATTATGTTCTCTCAGTATGCGGATGACTATGTTCTCTACATAACCAGTAAAAACATTGATAAAGCAGTAGCAAAATTGCAGGAAAACATCAATTTAATGTCTAATACTCTTAATGAATTGGGGTTAGAAATGTCACCGATTAAATCGAAGGTTTGTGTTTTTAAAAAAGGAATTAATAGGCACCCAGTTTGTTTAAATATTACTAATAATCCAATAGAATCAGTTCAGGCAGTAAAATATTTGGGTATGTGGTTAGATCGTTCGCTTAAATGGCAAAAACATATTGAAGAGACAATAAATAAAACTTCAAGATATCTAAACGTTTTTAAGATATTGGCTGGGATGGATTGGGGAATTCATCCGAAACATATGCGAAGGCTATATTTTGCGACTATAAGAAGCAGACTTGATTACGGATGTTTCTTATATGACAATAGCTCTAAGAAATACTTATCCAAGATAGATAAGTTACAAAATCATGCATTGAGGGTCATTGGTGGGTTTATTAGGACAACTCCGATTCATGTCATGGAAAGCGAGATTGGTATATCCCCTTTACATGTGAGGCGAATGTATCTGGGCGGTAAATATGTTATAAAGGCTAAATCTTACAATGATAATGTTACAATAAGTATACTTAATGAATTATGGACCGAGAGAAATTGCAAATATTGGCAAAATAAGAAAAAGCCTTTATTGTTGACATTGTATGATAGGTTAAAAGACATTAAGGTCCATTCTAGTCAAAAGTTAGAAATGTTCTCAATGAATACCTGGGTGACCAACATTAATTTAGACCACATTATTAAAACAAATATACCATATCTTGATGCACCTAAACGTAATTATAAAGAATTAGCATTAAAAACAATATGCTTAGATTACATTAATTATGAATATTCCCACTGCTATAAATTATTTACGGACGGATCTAAAGAAATAGATGGAGTTGGGGCGGCATTTTATGACCCACAGAATAACTCTAGTGTACAATTAAAAATTAATAACAATAATATATGCATTATGGAAGCTGAATTAGTTGCAATTGACGAGGCACTTTCGTATGCTACTTCGTTACAACAAAGTAATATTGTAATATTTACTGATTCCAAAAGCGCACTTCAACATGTTGTAGGCTGCACGGCTGGTGTACGTTGCAGACCGGTGGCTTATTCTATTTTGAAATCTATACTCGAATTGACATCGTCATTCAAGTCCGTTTCCCTACAATGGATTCCATCACATTCTGGAGTGAATGGCAACGAGCAAGCAGATATGATGGCTAAGCAAGCTATTATCGATGGAATTGAATATAAAATCCTGCCATTTTATTCAGATTGCACTACAATTCTAAAAACTCAGTGCTACCAAGTATGGAAAGAATATTTTGATTTAAGATCGAAAGATAAGGGTATATGGTACAAAACCATAGAACCGCACCCTCTTAGCTCTCCATGGATTGATAAACATGAGGCGTCAAGAAAAGAAGTAGTGACAATTTTGCGTCTGAGGTCTGGACACATTCCATCCAGAAAGTTCGCCTTTCTTATGGGAAAGGTTTCAACTGCCGATTGTGAACAATGTGGTGTCGTTGAAGACATTAATCACCTAATATTGGACTGTACGAGAAATTCGGCATTCAGAAGATCGGAATGCAAGGAGATATTTAAACAAAGCTGCGACATCAATATTATTTTAGCTTGTCCATTTTCAGAGAAAGCAAGACTTTTAGTTGATTTGTATAAAAGGAGCTTATAAGTTAGCAATAGTTATAGATTCTTAAAATGTTTTATATGTATGTATAGCAAATAGAGCGTTATAATCTCATAGGTTAAGCTCTTAAATAAAGAATTAAAAAAAAAAAAAAAAAAAAAATTATAACTTATAGCCATAAGTAAATAGTGTAATTGAATAGTATATACAGCATTATTACTATTAAAACATTTCGACACTTAAAATGTTAGGATTGACATAAAAGTATTAATTACATTTAAAGAAAACCAATAAAAATTGAAGTTAAATACGAAAATATCTTGAACTTCGTAACAAAACGAGCGAAGTCAAGACTTTATTTTCACTAAAACTTTTCATTTCCAGAGCAAAATTTTCATTACCTTCGTTAACTTTTCAATGAATTATGAACAATTAGTCTTTGTTATCTCTACTCTGAACTTGTTATTATTAGGTGGTTTTACGTTGAGTTGCTACGTTTAGTTTGATGTTGAATTTAATTTACTTGATGCATCAGATTTTGTCAGCTATATAGTACGAATAACATTTGCAGCTCCGCTTTATTAACTGGTATGGTAAAAATAATCGAGGAAGTATCGTGTTCAAGTATTTATCAATTACATCACAAACTTTAGAATTAAAAAAAATAAATAGCCAAAAACTAGGTACTAGATCTAGTAATTGATAGTGCTAGCCCTACAATAATTAGTGTATCGGTCATTAGCTGCGTTATGGGATCGATATCAAACTGTGTGATAAACGGCCACATTTGTGTCCGTATCCGCTATTCGTCAGACAAGGAACATTGCAGTGTGATCGATGTTATTGGCTTAGGGTATAATAAAACGTTATTTGATGGGTATCAATGCACATCTTAGATGAAAAACTGTGGTAGATTAATTCAGCGAATAACGTAACAATGATCTCTGCACATATGTTATTTGGCAACAGTCAAGTAATGACTAAATACTCATTAAGCATTACTATTGCCATAACCTACCATGTTCGTCAATAATTTTTGAAGATTGAATATCATAGAACAATGTTGATTTTTATCACAAATCAACTGTTGCGTCCGTGATTGACCACTCCTTTTACTTGATGATAATGATAAATGATTTAATAAAGGATGTTGTGTCCTTGTTTGACACTTTTATTGCTTGATGAAATATTATATATTATATGAATAAATGATTTGGGTGTGCAAGAACGCGCGATCGTCTTGTTTAATCGATGCGAACTAAACTTTTTATGGAATAATTAAATTTCATTATTTACGCGGGCGCGTCCAAAATGCTGACTCCTTTAAAATACTAAAACTGCTTAATGTACGATATGGATCGTACATCAACGTACACGTTATAAGACAAAGTTTGGTATGTTTTTGATATTTTAAGTACTTGGTAAGCTTCACTTAAAGCTTATAAGCATAATAAGTCTTGGATTCTATAAAATTTTAAACCTAATTGATAAGTTTTTACAAAACAAAATTATCAAAGGAGATTTTCTTGATTTCCATTAAAAACCAAGAACAAACGAACCTTTGTTGAGGCAATATATTAGTTTCATATGATATTCCCAAAATATTCTAATTCCTTGTTAACATGTAGATATAAAGACCTCTTCGTAATTAAATTTGAAAATCTCTTGTTAAACAAATAATAGTGTTATGTTTTCAAGTGAATGGTACTGGAATAACATCAGAACGATGAAATGTAAACGCCGACTACACAGATATAAAATCAATAGATATCTGGATATCTGGAATTTAACAATACTGGAAAATATCAGATGATGTAAGCTAAGCTTAAATAAACAAATAAAAAAGTTACCAAACCAGCCAGAACCAAATGGTATAGCCAAAGAGATTAATTTAAGTGAAGTTAATAAATTCTATACGAAATTACTTTATCCCCAACCAAATATAATGACAAACTTTAAACCCGCCGTTATATGAATAGAGGGATAGTCCGTTTAATAATAATCGTGATAATCAATACCCACATAAAAAATAAAAGTGTAAAAAACGAGTGCTTTGTGTTGGGTAATCCCAAGTAAAACATGTTTAATATAGTGACACTATTTATGTGAAATTGTGAATTGTGGTAATGTGAATGTCAAAATAAACCACCATCTACATGGCATTAAAAGACCCTGTGGTAGTTAAAGTAATATTTGCAATCACCAGCATTTGTTAGAAAACATTTTAATAAACTCTTGTACTATCCAGGACTATACCAAACACCGTCAAAGGGTTTTAAAAAACCTACTTGAAACTGAAACGCATTTTATAATTGCTCTCTACAGAGATATTCCATCGTCAATATTCAAATTATGAGCCACTCTTTACGCTATTGAACTTAAACTTTCAGTGATGAAAAATGTATTTCAGTACAATTCTATAACTAGTATACGACGATCCCAGCTACTAATATAATCATTAATTACAGAATTTTTGTGGCGCCATAAACAATTACAGAGACTTCGCTGTTTGTCTGTATCCGACCGCTACCAGGGTGTATTTCATGAACCGCAACAGTAAGTTGAAATTTTCATGGATGTTACTATTGACAAGTGAACATACAGAATAAAATAAATATTTAGCCCGCGCCGAAAACGTGATGCTTTTCCATCATTCGCAAGTTCGACTTGCTCTTGTCCGATTTGTTAATACTGAATTATTTTGACAAGTTCTTGAAGGTATTTCTCGGTGTCGATACGTTCTTATTAAAGTTTTTACGTCTTTTAAAACAAATTTTTGATAAAAAAACACATACCAGGTTTTCAGGTTGTGTCAACTCTAAGACATCTCTAGTTTGGACTTGATAACAGTTGGACATGAGATAGGCGTGGTCTTCAACTGGATGATGGCTTCACAAAATAGCTTTAAATGACCATTATTGGTGCTTTACAAAAGTCTTTATTACTTGTTTTTCTCTTTTGTGTGTGTGTTAAAGTGTCTCTTAGTGATCTTACATGGACACAAATTATTTCTAGCTAGAATTACATTATTACTATAAGCCCCATCTACTTGTAGGGAAGTTATCAGCCATCATAAACTTAGGCAAATTTTGCCGTATTATGTATGTATGTACCGAGTGCAAGGCACAGAGTTGGAGAACTAGTATTATTAAACTGAAGAGTATTATTTGTGTAGGATAGTTCATTTTCCAAGCTATTCATTTATTTATAAGTACACAACACACAGTAAAAAAATCTTACATGTACGACAATTATAGTGTTCACACTCAAATCAATCAACATTAAAAAATAAACATACTGACATACAAATAAAAATACGTCTATGAACCTAATTTAAACAACATGGCTAAAGTGTGCCAGAAGTTGGTTTTTGAACCGCTTCTGAAGTTGATAATTTGTCTTTACGACTGACATTATTATATATTGTTAGCATATATACTCTTTGAGATACATAAGACAAACAAACTCTATGTAAATACGATATTTATCATTTAACTTTGTTTTTATGATATTTGATTTAATTGTAGTTTGAAAAAAAGTGATCCTATCTTTATATATATAATTCTTCTGTGAGTGTGTATGTCACTGAACTTCTCTCAAACGACTGGACCGATTTTGATGAAATTTTTTTGTGTGTGTTCAAGGGGATCTGGGAATGGTTTAGATTCACAATTTTGTTCGCTGTACAATGTTTTTTAATTAATTTTTAATTTATTAGTAGTTGTTGATTTTGGAATGTTTTACATTGGCTCCGACAGACGGCGCTACCATCGCAGTGTCAAATTTTAAATAATATTCGAATAATTAATTGAAAATTGAAATCACATGTATGGCAAAACAACGTTTGCCGGATCAGCTAGTTAATATATAATTTCATTAGTAAGATCAACGCATCAAATATCTTTGCTTATGAATTTGGAACAAGAAGTAATCAAGCTAACATTCAAATTCAATTAAAGTCAAGCAAAGACGCAATTAAAATGAAACAACTGGGACAATCAAGTGCCCTGAGGCTGAGATGTCCGTACCGGCCACATCAATCACGGGGCCGTGTCATAACTTCGGCTTATTTGATTAATTCATAGCCTCGGATTGAGACAGTAAACCACACAAAGCTACAAACTACTTGAATATAAGGATTTAAAAGCCTTCGTTTTGATTACCGCCTCTATCAATTTGTATATACATAACATTTTTCTATACAAATAATGTGGACTGCAAACAAAAACAAACTTTTATAAATTACTTATAATTAGTGTTAGTTCTCGAATAAAATATACGGGCGAAGCTTATTGTAATTTTTAAGATTATGTATGTGTACATAATGGGATTTCATTTAGTCTGAATAACGTGCATTTCCTTTAAATGTGTTGCGTCAAACAATAGAACATTAATATAAATTAGTTTTTATTGATATTGAATGATACAAGTGATTCCTTTCAAACCTAACTAACACACGATAACAATGTTTGAAAGCTTTAATAATAAATAAGGGTTTCTAATTGAAGTGTTAAATAAATAGCAATGAACCCTCTCTTCTAATTAAGCAACAGCGTCGGGGTTAAAAATCAATAGGGTGCATCATCGAAACTTTATATTTCTTTTTCGCCATTAAAACTGAACGCAAGGATTAACTAAAGGTACAGTTTTATTTTTAAACCAGATCTTCATAAAATATATATTTTCATTTTAGGATTACTCTCACTGGGGCTTTACGCCAACCAAATTTTGCGGGGGTATCGTTTGCTCAAAGTTGATTTATCATTTGTATTTGTTGACAAGAAGGCTCTCAACCATCCCTTTGGTTAACTATTCTATCATAATAAAGGTATTATCTTATCTTATCTAAAGGTTAAAGTAAGACAATATTAATTCACGCATTTAATTTATGACGTGAAAGGATGTCAGATCTGTAAGCTTGAGTTCTGTTATCCACAAATGAATTTTGAATTCCTCGCACTCACGAAATATTCAGGTATCAAGTAACGTAGATTACGTTACGTCATGCTTGAATAAGGAAAATTATGTGAATATTTAAATCTATTGATCACTCTGATATTAATCATATTCTGTAGGTTTTCTTGTCCAAAGAGTTTTCATATGTATATTTTGTGTTTTTGTGTGCGAATAGGCTGATGTTAAATTGCCCATGCACACTCATACTACCAGAATGCCGAGTATGAGTATATACAAAAGAGTACATACGTTATTTAAAAAAGGTTGCTATAATTGGTATAGACGTGATACCATTGTAAAGTTTGCTACTTTAAATTAACAATACTATTTTAAGTAACTTTTGATTGAAGTGACTGAATAAAACATTATTCAATTATTACTTACTTTACAAAGCCGGACAAGATGGAAACATCAAAGTTATAAGTGGAATTGATTTAACGAGAACACTCCTCGATAGTTTACAAGTTTTCGCTTTTAAATTACTCTTTAATGCGTATTAATTATTCTTAATTTCCCTTTCTTAATCTTGGATTTCAATTTGAATACCCAGTCAATTATGACAAACTGCCCTTTGCCATCAAAGATGGAATAATTAACCATTGTTAAAATGATATTAATATTTTCTTTAACGTTATTTTGCAGTTGCATGTCACCTAGATAAAGGCACTGAAATTTTTAGATACAACATGGAATCGACCTTACGCTACATGACGTTACAATTTTTTTCATTCCGATATTTTTAGTTAAGTATCTCAGTGGCATTTTAGCTTAGACTTTCATAATGTTAAATTTACTTTTAAATAAAGTAAAGTAATCAATGTTACGAATAAATTAAATAACACTTACCTTAAATTTATATCACAGACTCATCTACAAAACACTAAAGTTGCACGAGTGAGGTCTCACCGGAATTGTTCACTTATTTAACTTCAACGAAAACCACAGAGGCTCACAACAGCAGAATTTCGAATATGCCGAAGTTCCAATGGTCGGCCACAAGCTGGACTGCGAGGGTAAAGTTTTCTTTGTTACTTAAAAACTCAACGGGTTGTAATTGTTTCGCATACTTAAAAATTTTATCGCATATGATTCATTATGGATTTAAAGTTGAGCCGAAATATTTAATTGTTATTTGATAATGTAGAAAGTGTGAAATTAGTTCATTTATCATCACATACATCGTTATAATTTAACCAGTACATTGTTGACATCTAAAATTAACCTAATTAAACATACTCGTATGTGGTATAAAATTAATAAAAACGTATTTTGAGAAAGGCCTTTAAAAATAATCAATTCAATGTTGATTGCAGTGTTTTGACGCTTCTAAAGAAGTTGAATAAAATCGAATTAAAAGTACAAATATTCTGTTTTAGGAACATAACGTCCGCTGTTTCCTAGAAATAAACTAATTGGTAAGTGAAAATTTTTCGTAGAACACAAATCTTACCTCCATAGTTGGTTACCATAAGCCACTATTTATGTCGAGCAAGGGTCCATTGTAAGGTGTCTAAATTGGAAATTTATACAGGACCCGGTCGGGTAGGGAATGGAAATCAGCCCCGCAGGTGTTGCGATAGTGTTTTGGGAATATTGAATTTCACCAAACTTATTTTACGACAAAATTAGATACATCCCGATCGCCGACTTATTTGAATTTTGAATAATCTGTCTAAAATCTTTCTTAAAGGATTGATCCACTAAACAATGATTTGGTTTAACTTATTATAAACACCAAACATAAAAAAATTATGGAAAAAAATAATCTATTGTTGCTTACCTTACTTTATCACATAAATTTTTGTCTTTTATCAATAACAACAAAATTTAAGTATATTACTAGTATTAAGTAGATAACTTAAACCCCGATAACGTAATAACCTCTATAAATTCATAAAATCTGCGTTCCCTTCCCCTTGCAGCCCAAAACCTCTTTTACTTAACATATACTCAATAGCGAATAATCTGGGCTTCGCACCTCAGTTACTCAAAGTTATATTGTATCAATGATCTATCAATGAGATGTAGACCAATATTATTGTCGACATTAACACGATACAGGCTTAAGATTAAAATGATGAGCAACATGATCCACAGCTACGATTATATCTATCAGCGAAGCAAAAGAAACTGTAAAAACTTTACTATGTTTTGTAGACCAACGCAGTAAAACAGAGGTGACGTTTTCACTTCTTTATTTAAGATTGAAAAATTGATGCAGAAAGTGTGAATAGTTTAACAGAAAAAAATTAAGGACTTTTTTATGAAGAATAAAGTAAACTTCAATAAATGCAATGCAAAATAAAGTATGTTTCATTTGCATTTAACCTAACTCGTCTAACTTCATTAGTTCTAAATAAAGCTCTAATCGAACCTCTGTAAGAAAAACTATAACCCAAAAAACTCTTTAAGCCCTTATTAAGCACTAAAATACGAATTATTTTACTTGGTCTTTATCTATCGAAGTACTACTATAATTGCTTTGCGATAGATGCATATATGGAAGCCCAGACGGGAAATAATTGCATCTGGCACTTTCATATGGTGAAATAAAAAACTGAAAATTATGACGGCGCGTAAAACCTGAGTCAGAAAATATTGAAATTTTCGTTTCCTTTGGTGAACTGACATTAGCCAAAAGTAACAAATTGTTATATGTTTTTCAGGCGAATTAATTAAGTATTTGAGAAAAAAGGGTTCATGGACGGTTGTTGCAACTGAGCCCTCTGACAATGATTTATTGCGGTCGTCGACTACAACTTTGTTTACTTATTTTTCTTGTAAGTTGCGATGATGGAGGTTTTGGGTCGGTTTTTCTGCTGATATTGTAGTGACCTTAATTATGAAATCGTTAATGGCGCCTTAAGTGTAAGATTATGAAATATTTTGTGAAAGTATATATGTTTAAAAATATTATTAATCTTCTAAGAATACGCTACTATGGTTGCTTAAATGGTTTTTACCATGAAAAACATTGCCAAGATACCAGCTCCAGATGAGTTTAAAGAGTGTATAAGTCGACTCGGTTAGCGTATACCGAATCTTCTAAAATATTTATTATACATATAAACATTTAAAAAAAACACAAATCCGGGAGCTTTTACGAATCGCATAACTCAGTCACAAATTATTGTGATTTACTACCATATAAAATCACTACACGTCGGGAAATAGGAAATTGACATCATATTTATTTATTTTTGAATTTCCTGTCAATGGCATGTTTGTGATTGAAAAATTTTGCAAATTATTTGTGATCCTTTCAGTAATTTCAATAAAATGTCGATAAACAAAAGAGAGAATATACACTAGTTGACCTGACCGCGTGTTCTTGTGGTTAACGTTATTGTCATATTACATTGTGTTAAACTATTTAACGGGAACGGTAGGGGAACATGAGACATGGACACCATTATGCTTTTTTACAGAGATGTCAATTATAAAAAAACATGGCGACCTTCATGATTGATTTTTACTACCGTTACCCCTTCTTACAATGAAATTATTTGAACGAGGACGAAACTTTAAAGTTGGTATACATTTACTGGTTTGGGATTTGAAGTATGAAACTTCAAAATTTTCGTACAGTTGATATAAAGCAAAAATCAATACAAAAGAATTAAATTTAATAATATTTTTATTCAAGTTTGTAACAAATGAGTATATTACAAAGCTTTTAATAAATAACATTCAGTGATTTCAAGACCCTCCAGACATGGGAACTCCACGGTTTCTATTAGACCTGGTACGTGCCTAGGCACTACAATAAAAATCAAGACCGGAACTTTTCGTTTTCTTTCAGCAGGTCTAATAGAAACTGTAGAGTTCCCATGTCTGGAGGGTCTTTATAATTTATTATGATTTTTTTCATTTCTTATACTAAAAATTGCCACTTTTCAGCATTCCCCTATGCTCTGCTGAAAGAAAGCGAAGAGTTCTGGTCTCGATTTTCATTGTAGTGCCTAGACACGTTCTAGCTATAATAGAAACCGCGGAGTTCCCATGTCTTAGCTGCATAGTTATTTTTTTATACGTGTAAATGTATGTAAACTCCTAAAAATTTAGGTTTTTTCCAATTTTGTTTATTTTTTTTTTAATATATAAAATAATAATTTTTACAAAAAAAATATGAGGAACTCTGTAAAAAGTATGTTTGATTATGTAAAAAATATTTTTTCTTTAATTCCAAAGAAGTGCTCTGCTACGTACAGGAAGCTGGCAGAGCATTTTACACTTTTAAAAAAAATTCATTTCCAGACCAAAATGACCAGAACTATTTCTGAAAACTATCAGGAACTCTAGAACTATTGCGCATGCTATCAGAACTCTAATTTTTTGATGCTCTGCTGGCAAGTGCTCTGCTAAGTTCACAGGCACACCTGTCTTTAGCTAAGATGTATATAGTTTAATTAAAGATTTGAACAACGAAGCACGAATATAAAAGCAGAAATAATTTAACTGTATTATATTCATTATAAATTTAAACTTCAGTCAAGGAACACGTGGCTGGCTAACACCAAAAATTGAAAAGTAAAATTGACTACATATTTCGTTAGCTACAAAATAAATTTGGCCTATACTTAGTATCAGCAATGTGGTGGTTATGCTTATATGAAACATTTGACATAGCGCCATCTATTGAATCTTACGACTTACTCGAACCAGTCAACAGATGTCATAATTCTGTTGCGGTTTTGGTAAACCACGTTTTATATCACTTCCCACAGGAATGACGGAAACGGGATAGAAATCCTATGTGCTTCTCCCAATTCTTAGCTACTTCTGTACCAATTTTCAACCAAATCGGTTCAGCCGTTCTTAAATAATAAATAGTGTAACTACGTATAAAGTATAGAAAGTTCTCGCGCACGTAGCCACAAAGATAGAAGGATGCACTCATAGATATCGTAACACATTAAATTGTAATACTTTTTTCCGTGTTCTGAAATGCGACCATCCTGGATTGACATATTGGTTGTCAAATCGAATGTCAAATATTTTGAGTTCGTGCAGAAATTGAATTTGTGACAAAACTTTTTTCTGAACAACATTAGATCCTTCAACGTGCAAGTGAATTTTAACTTTATGCAGCAGTAATAAATTACAAATTGACTCTATTGTATTTTGTAAGTTTTAGAGTGTTTTGAGGGTTTTCCCGGCAATTATTAGATTTTTACTCACCTTTTAAACCTTGCCTACTCGAATATTTCAAGACCAAAATAAGAGAGAAGCGAAACTTACGAACAGCTATTCATTTATATATATATATATATGGGTAACGTTTGTGTATTCGGCCGTTAATCTCTTAACACCCCATTTTAACTAGAACGAACATTTACATATATACATATTCACGCTCACCTTCTGCGTTCAGGCACGACTTACAACCGAAATTTTGTCTTAAACATGAGTCAGGGGCATCATCATTTATATCCTGTATCTCATATATGCGTTGTAATGTGATCACTATGTTTAAATTTTAATTATCAAATATTTTTATATATAAATTGTTTGTACATTGCTATGCTTCGCGTAAACCGCTTACCTATATTATGTAATGAGATGATACAAGCGGAATTACTGATGAAAATTTATGTTAAGGTTATTTATTATTTTCTAAGTTGTATTTTAATAGAATCAAAACATTCCGTTTTAAGATTTAAAAAATATATATATTACAATAGGATAATTGAAATTTTTCCAGATAATGTGGTTTCGCTGGCTGTACATTTAAATAAATACGGCGAATTGAAGCAGGTTCCTCGCCAAGATAAGGCACGGGCATCTCGAACTGAGTACTAGCAATACCGATCCACCTGTTTTCATGGATGTGAGAAAATTACAAGGTGTTTACACAAATATCCAGTATGTTTTGGCTTATAAAAAGACGTTTCGAATATATTATCTGAAGCCGATAGATGGACACATTTTATTTGGACAAATGAAAATATTTCATACAAAATGTGTTAGGACACTATATTGACGTTGAACGCTTTGAACTCGATAATGTAAAATTCAAAATAATAAACGCTACTAATACTTTTACATTTATTTTATTATATATATAATACAATGTAGGTAGTATATATTAGTCGTGTCGTTAATAAGTGTGATTTGGTCCACGTAATGGTGAACGGAAATTCTAATTAAGTAGTTTATGATTCCACCATAGAACCATACCTAGATAAATTTTCAGTTCTAAATTTAATTTCATATATAAAATAAATTAAATATAGTTATGGGTAAAAGAAGGTAATCTTGGTGTTTCTTAATGTCAAACTGAGTCAATACGCGAAACACGTATATAAAATAGAGAAACCTATCGTTCGCCTCAGGCGTCTCTGAACGAGTGATGTTTTTATATTTTTGCTTAAGTTATACCACCTACATAATATTTACACTCTACACCAATACGAAGATCATAAGTGCCTTGGCCTGACACGGCACGGACGTCCTCCAGTCAACGGGCCGACCAATTTATTCCTCGGCTCTTCAAGCCTCTTAATTATTTACCCTGAACAAGCCATACCCTTTGTGCCAACCCAAAAGTTGATTTTTCTGACAGTCCAGTGTGTGGTTGAAGTACATTTTCGACATTCAAATTATAGTTTTACTTAAATAAAAACTGTGGAATCGGCTCCCTCTAATTCTATAAAAAGGGAGCATAAGGGCCGGCAACGCAACACTTAGAGCATATGGGCTGCGACTGTTGCCACTTAGGCCACCCGCAAGCTTGTCTGTCCCCTATTCAATAAAAATAATAAGCCGAATATTTTGATATCCTCAATTTATATTACTATTACTTAATTTATATTAAAATAAAAAAATATTGTTGTAACCGTAAAAAGTCGTCTTCATAAAAAAAACTGTTCCATCAATTTTCGCCTTTTTATCAAGAATGATAATTTATTTTTGTTTATATATAGACAATTATTAAGAAGTTTAAATATACTGAATTTGTAGTGAATCTATTGTTTTTTTAAATTATATTGTTTTAAAGTACCATATTATTACTATCAATTGAAATGCCGGTCTTGCTCTTTAGCAATACAAGGATATTTCATCAAGCTTGTATAATCATTAGAAAGGAAAACAAACAGTTAACATACTCCATATATTAAATAACATATCAATTTGCGTAAGTGCCAATTAGCAAAGAATGGTCCCTAAACAAAATTTTTATACCTCATTAGCTGGGACCTGTTAACGGAAGGACGTATAAAGCAAAATGTTATACGCTTTGACAACCAATATGTAGCAATTTGAAAGAGTAAAACAACAAACAAAGTTTGAATTGAATTGGTTTTTAAATTGTCGATGGTTGTGTTATAGGAAAAGTTTGTGGGCTTGGGCACATTACAAAATATTCATATGAACTGTTAAATGTCTGCTAATAAAAAATACGTTGAATGACGTCATCGTACTGGTTGTAGTAGGATAACGTCACACTCCTAAGTATATGTGTAAAAACATCTCAACAACCACTAGGAATGAAGTCCCTAGTGGCCGTAGTTTGGCAACCTAACGCTGGAGGATCCTGTCCTTCCCATCGGTTCAATGAAGCGCAGATCTTCTATCCTCTACATTGTTGACCCCGCGCCAGAAACACATCCTTTATATATTTAATAAATTATGTGTACCTGGTGCGGGGTCTTCTTGTAATCATGAATTTAAAAGTTTTTCACTACAACTCGATGATAAACGAAATTATTTTTAATTTTTGTTTTAGAAATAGTTTTATATATTTTTATCAAATTGATAAAAATATGTACCTTCTCTTCTCTTTCGCTTTTATTTATAATTTTAGTTCAGAAATAAAATTTGAAGTTTGTTGCAAACTCTATTAGAATTAATTTGTTTTTAAATTATTATTTGTTCACATACAATAATGTGTATACAGCATTGGCGATAAACAAGATAAGAAAACAAGCGATCTATTATCAGTTACCTAGAGTCTTTGTCCAAGTTTTACCTAAGTTGTTTCTGAGAGATTAAAGTTGGAACGTTATTGAAAATTTTCAACAACCCTGCTATTGAAAATTGATTTACGCCGCCAAGATTATTTCTTCATTGTATTTTATTCAATTTACAATTTATTATTATAAGTAAGGGCTAACGCTGCGACCAGGCGAATGATACGCCTTAGCTAACGGAGCTTTTTAAAGCTTTCTTTATATTCGTTAGTGTGATAATATGTTAAATAAAGCAAGGAATATGCGTTTGCGATTTCAATACATCATGACTTGTAAATTTATGCAAGATAAAAGTAAAGCACCAAATCGGACTTAGAAACTGTAAAGTACTGAGAAATGAATGGGTCTGTTGTTGAGGAAATATTTTTATACTCTATATTATATTAGTACAATACTCCATTACCATTGACATTTTTCAATTAAACAAAAAATATGCTATACTGTTTATATTATCATAATAATATCACAAATAACATTGACTAGAATTTAAAAATCAACAATAATATATTTAATAATCTTAATTAATTAATTAGGTACTTAGTAGATCTAACTTATTAAAAAAGTTGATTACCCATATCAGACCGTTAAATGACTAAGAGATCAATCAAATTAGCAGTAGGAGAGCAATTCGTTGATACTGCAGGCTTTGTCACAACATTCATTTACGACGAATTGCCGTTTGCCGCGGGATGTTAAGCCCATAGCCTTTGCTTTGTGTGTAGCTATCCAAGGCCAGCTGACTTGGGTTTCCTGATCCTTGTAGTATGTAGGTAGAATCGAATCTAGAAACAATGTTTATCTATTTGTATATATATTTTTATATATACAAATAATAATTGTAACGAATGAACTCAAAAAATACCGATTCAAATTTAGATTGCGAGTGTATTGTCTCACTACCACAAATAGGAGTGGAGTATCTGTTATTTTTTTTGTAAAGATGGATGATTATGGCAGTTCACGAAACCTACAATTAAAGTCTAGGCTGCTGCTTTAAACATTTCTATCATTCCTTTTTATTACACTGCTTTATGTTAATTATGCTATGAGTAATTTATTATACCTATACAATGTTTACAATTAAGTTTGCCCTCTTCATACGGTTGTGAATCTAGAAGTTTCCTAGTGATACTAGGTCCTGACATTAATTAGTAAAGCTGTAAAAACTTTCACACAAAAAATTATCTGCCGCAACTAATACTTACTGTACATAGAACCGCTCTCAGATCGCTTGTCACTGGATGGTTCATCGAAGCAGAGTAGTGCTAGTGCTCTCGCCAAGGTCCGCCCGCAGTAGACCTGAGGGCTAACATCCTGCAGACTAATACCTCCACCACCAATGTGACCACAGCACACTGAGATCAGCACCGCAAGGATCACTACGCTTGACGTATGCATTTTTAATTCTGGAAAAATATTTGAAAATTCTGAGAGACAATATATTTATATATAGGCTTTAAGTAACTCTGAGATTGTTGAAATTAATATATTCTGAAATAATTAATAAATTAGAAAATTGTTTGTATTAAGGAAAAGACTTCTTTTGATTTTCCGTTACAGAATTATACCAGTTTAGCTAACTTAGTCAAAATAGATTACACAAATCTACCCGGGAGTAAACAAAAGTCATAATTCAACACGCTTCTCATCAGCCCATATAATTATATCGTACCTATTATTAATGTTATATTATATAAGTTACAGCACATTGTACATATTATTATACAATAATATATATTAAAAAGCCAACTCATATCACCAAGTATATAGTATTGATGTCTAAATTAATAATAAAAAAAACGTGGCGTAACGCTCGGTTCTAACAGGACTTAATATTCTCAAAGCAGATACTCACAGTTCCTTTGAAGTGTCTTTGGCGAGTGAACGCTTTCAAATGTGAGGTAGAGAGTAGAATTATGCTATTTTATACGCTCTTTGATGAGGGGTGCCATATTAATATTCACATCCTCTGGATCACCGAGTAATTGACTAATGAGAATGAAAATCAACCTTGATTGCTTAATGTCAATTTCTAGGAAGCCATCCGTAAATATGTCTAGTTTTAATTAAAAACCTATTTGTTGTTTTTGTTTTGTATTTATATTGTTTATAACTACTAACAATTATTATTAAAGTGTAGTGGACCCGCCGTAGCCACTAACAAGATTGTTTCATTATTTGATTCTTATTTATTTATTACATATATATTATTATATATATATTATATATATTGACGCTCCCGTTCGTGACATTTGTGTGATGATCATCTTTGATGGCTGTGGTTTGGGTGTGGTTTCCTAGGGGCTAAACAACCGTGTGTAATATGTATCCTGATGCTTATTTATAGATTAGCAAAGCATAATATAGTAAATTAGATGGATAAAAACATACATACAATTCTGTTAGACCAATTAATTTGCAATATTCCGCAAAAACTCCTCAATGAACGCTATTCCTAGTGGCAACATGCTAAGGATGTTCTATTAATTATTTTAAAAAGATTTATGAATAAGAATTGTACTTGATTTGACAATTTAAATTTTTTTTCTTGCTATTGCTGTCTAGGTATTCTCCCGAGTTATTTCGCCTATTTACAAGATTTTGATTTAAATAAAAAAATCATTTAAAGTTACTCATATATATTATTTAGATAGATTTTCCAATTGCTTCACGTCCTATAAGTATGTATTTTATAAAGCTTATATTTTGTCAGCATAACACTCATAGCACCGGACGTGTTTAATGAAACGAGGGAAATAATTGAAATGACGCTGTGTAGCCAACTGTACATTGATTTGTGCTAAAATGTTTACCTATTAATTTCTAATAAATTTTGCGTTGCTAGTAACGAAATTGTTGATGTTGGTTGACTTTTATTCATATAGTAGATTAGCTGACCCAGCAAACGTTGTTTTGCCATACATGTGATTTCAATTTTCAATTAATAAATAAAAAATAAGTGTTGATTGTAGAGAGGTAAAAATTTAGTTATAAGTATTTTTGTATGTTGTATCATAAAAAAATTGAAACAAAAAATTATGTCTAAAAAATAAAAAATAAAGATTAGGGGTGAACTACCCCTATCATTTAGGGGGATGGAAAATAGATGTTGTCCGATTCTCAGACCTCCCAAATATGGACACAAAGTTTCATAAGAATCGGTCAAGCCGTTTCGGAGGAGTATGGGAACAAAAACTGTGACACGAGAATTTTATATATAATATAAATCTAATCCCATCAAATGTTTTAATTAGATTCTGCTTTAACGGAAAATATTGACAAACTCCGCAAAAATAACTGTTATCGCCGCAGCATCTTGCACCGTGACAATGCTAGTTCCCTCACTGCTAAACATACCAACGAAATTTTGTGGAATGTCTAGCATATGGGCTGTGTTTTTCCACATCTTTAATAATGCCATCCCCTATTGCTTCAACAGGAAAAGCCTATGTCTTCTCTAGGCCGATGACCTCAAGTGCTATAGACGGATTCTGAGCATCTCTGTCTGCGTTACGGTCAAAATATACTTACTATATATTTAAAAAAAAATTATATATATTTAAAAAATTGCCATATTTCATCTTTCTCAAATAACATTAAGGCGCGACTCTTTCAATGTACTGACACTGTAGGTGACACCATCATACCTATCTCGTACGGATTCCATCCGGGACTTGCTTTTAGCCCATATATTGGAATATAATATTCGATAGTAAAATTATTATTTATTGAGAACGGTGTTAGGTTTGATTGAACCATTAGGATAGCTAACTAAATTGTTACACATTGTAAAGATGCTTAAGAATACTAAAAGCACTTGGTACGTAAGTACTCTGGAATATGGAGCCGTATTTTGGTCTCCCTTTCATAGAACTGACATTGACAATATTGAGTCTGTACAGAAGCGGTTTCAAAATTATTTTGTGTGGAAATCCATTTTCGGACCTCCACGCACACATAATACATAGATGGCATGAGGAGTGTGGGGGTTAGGGCCCACAAACTTGTAGTGTAGCCTATGTCCTACGTAGGTTTTTAGTTAATTTGTTTTTAATTAGGTGTGCAGGCTGGTCTGAAATGACAGTCCGTTGCCATGACACATTGTCAACAAATAAGAAAAGATGGTGATTTTTGTTCACGTCGACGCAATTAGTTAAATTCTTTTTTTACTCCTTCTGTTTGTTTGTGTAGTGTATTTTATTCAATAAACTGTTTTCGTATCAATTATATATCTGATTTATACACCCACACTACATTGGTGACCCCGACGTGATTAATACATTGTCATCATGGCTAAAGAAGAATCACCAGCGGAGACCTTCCGAGTCGGCGTGAAAATTCCGCCTTTCTACCCGGAGAGGCCAGGGCTATGGTTCAACCAGATGGAGGCGCAGTTCACCCTAGCTAACATCAAAACCGACAATACCAAATTCTTCTACGTCGTCGGCAACCTGGACGCCCAATACGCCGCGGAGGTAGAGGATATAATCTCCCACCCTCCGCCCACCAACAAATATGAGAAGCTCAAGGCTGAACTTATCAAGAGGCTGTCGGCGTCACGAGAGAAAAAGGTGAAGCAGCTTCTTATTCACGAGGAGCTCGGAAAACCATTGGCTCCAGCTTAGCGTGCCGAGGCCTGATAACAACGAGGCCTTGTCCAGAATCATTGCCTTAATATTCATCATTTTATTATAAGTTTGTATAATTCCTGCGCTCGGCAGATGTGTTCTACCTTTCTCGATGTGTTAGGTCGTTTGGGGTGGACCTCTCTGTCGTGATCCGTTTGGCCTAAAAACCGTCCATGTAAGTTGTCATGTAATTGTACCTTTTAATCTCGAGTATAGTACCTAATCTGCTAGCTGATAGATAAAATAGCGATAAAATAATTAATCAATAACCTATCACAGTATCTCTATCGGTGAAACATTCCATCTTGCACAAATTTATCATTTATGGTGTACTCACACAAATAAAAAATGTATTTATTTTTCCTATCCGAATGTTGATATTGACATTTAAAATAATAACAAAGTTATTCTATGTAACTTCTTTGGAATATTAATGAGGTGGTAAGAGCCCGTTTTACCAAGTAAACAATATAATAAATATATTTTGTATAGTCTGTGATAAACAGTGAAATAACTCAAACTGAACTCTATCCAATATAAAGTAATATTTAGTCTGTGGTCAAGGCTTGTGTGATGTGCTCTTTGGTTAAATGTGTACTGTAAAGTGTAAACAAGAAATTTTAGAAAGGCTTAATTAGTATTCTGCATCTTATCTTACCGTTATGTCCCAGTTTCTCGTCAGTACCGTTTCGAAACACCAAGAATTAATACTTGTGAAATCACCTTTTAAAGATGTTGAATATTCTGGATCTAGGCTTTCTTGGCTTAGCCTGTATGGTCACTTTTACTGGTTTCCTTATCAACCACTATGAAAAGCACGTCCCGGCTTTTATCATAAAAGGATTCAAATACGGAGCTTTTGCGTATCAAGGTTCTGGTGCGAATTACTTACAGATCATTGAAGTACCAAAGTCCCTTTACAGACATTTTTATGCTTTCTCTTCCATTTTTAGTGTTTTAAACTTAATCTATGCAGTGTTAGTGTATTACTACGAATTTGCTGTTCATAAATATGTAGTATTTTTGTTAAAGCTGATTTTAGAGCAGTCTGAACCATCAGGTGAGAATTAGAATACATTTTCTAAAACATTATTTTGATTTTACTGACCTTCCATTCCTCCAATAAACATCTAGCACTTATGTGTAATTTCTATGATCTGTAAATCATCTTCATGTTTATATCGCAATAAGATACTGCATGATTAGTCCTTCAATTATCAGCTCTCTACAAATCAGTTCAAACCCTCAGTCTTTTAACATTGTTATTAATAATAATTATTATTATCAGTTCCCAGTTTTTAACATTGTTATTAAGTTAAATCATGCTTACTAAATGCAGAACACAACATTATCCAGTTTTTGATTAGTCTAATACAGTCCTCAAAATGTTCTTCAATAAATTTTTCAGTGTCTGCTGCAGCTGTACTCATAGCATTAAGCCTTCTGACTTTGCAATGCTTTAGAAGGTGTTATGAGACATACTACATGCAAGTTTTTGCTAAAGATAGTAAAATGAACTTAAGTCACTACATAGCTGGACTTGTTCATTATTTTGCTGTTGTTGTTGCTACAGTAGGACAAGGTCCCTTATTTTGTGGTAAGACATGTATATTTCTATAAGAATGTATGGTATAAATGTTTGTATTTTGTTTCTAAATTAAATTTAAATTTCATTAAAAGTGTACTTGTTAATTCAAATACTTAAAATTGATGACACTTATCTACAATCTTATGCAGATATAGAATATTATATAAATAAATCAAATTCTATATGGATCAGCAATTAAATTTAATTGAAGCTGTTACAATTAAATATGCATTTATATTTACAGGTAGTCAGGATAGAGAAAAAGTTTTGTGGATTGATACAAGAACAAAAATCATATCAATTCCATGCATATTGATATTTTTTTTGGCATTTTATGAACAGTATAAAACAAACATTATTTTTGCAAATTTGAGAAAGGACAAAACAGGAAAAGTTGTGACAGAAAGCCATAAAATACCACATGGAAGATTATTTAATCACATTTCAAGCCCACACAGATTTTGTGAGATTATAATCTATTCAGTATTAATAGCATTAGTACCTACAAAGACATATTTTTGCATTTATTTGTGGGTCTTATGCAATCAGGTATGTAATTTTTTTGTCAAATTTAACCATAAAAAAACAAGATATATCCTTTATAATTTATATCAAAATAATATTAATTATATTGAGATCTGACATGAATTGACTGTTAAGTTTATCATAGGTATAATTATTACTTTAACATCATAATAGGCTTTTTTATTGCACACCCATTACTAATTTTTCACATAAAAATATTTATTAAAAATTAACTTATCAACCTATGCATGCCTGGTACTGTCTAAAAACAATTTTTTGCAATTAACTGCTCCAATTTGTATTATGATTTCAGATTCAGACGGCAATACATGCACATGTTTGGTACAAAAATACATTTAAGGATTATCCATTGAAACGGGATGCTATTTTTCCAGGATTTCTATAGAATATGTAAAAGAAATATTTAGTCATAAGTTACTGATGATAAATTTGTTATTTATTTTGTATATGGCTATTATAACATAGGGTTAATAATATTATCATTATTTTTATATATAGTTTTATTTTCTAAACTTTCATGTATTTATACTTCAAATTGCACACTACAGTAATAAATAGAAAAATATTGATAACACTTAGTGACTGCAAACATTTTGAAAGCTTCCATCTTCATTTAAATAAGAAGCTGAAACAAGACAATAATATGTTAAGCAGTCCATGTTATGCATGTTATGTTATGTGTAAAAAAATTTATGGTAAACAATTCACATATAAAAAATACATAAGTTTGCTTCTTATACATGATACTTAAAGCACCAAAACTAAGCAGGATAGCTAATGTTATGCTATAATTTGATCTTCTATTAACTCAACTTATTCAAAAAAAGAAAATGTTCTTATATTAACAGTAGAATAATTATGACTTACCTATATGGATACCCCTGTGTCTTAGATCTAAACACAGATAGCAGCAATGAAAAGAAAACGCAAACAAGTACCAATCCCACTACAGATTGGAAACGACGTTTCTTCCCTTCTTGGGCACTTCTTGCTTCAGTACCTTTCACACCACCAGATGCTTCTATCATCAAGATCATGCCAACTACTACAGCAGCATCTTATATAGAGTGAAGAAACTTATTGTACACAGTAATGAGATATTTTATCAATGAAACTAGATTTTGTTTTAATACTCAATTAGATATTTTTAAATAAATGGTTTCTATTGAATAAATAAAAATAATTTAATTCTGCATGAATTATTAAATGTTTTGTGTCATATCTGATCTGATAAGTTTTGGTTCTAACAAATTAGAAGATTCATGACAAACAATTATAATTTACATAATAAAATCATCATTGAATTTTCAACTTAATTAGCAAAAGGATACTCAGAGCAGCAACAATATAACTTTCCAATACAAATTGTCCATGTGAACCACTGTTGATATAAACAGGCCCACTCTTTGTTCTATGGTAAAATGGTGGACCTCTGATTTGATTCCACATTTGTCCAGAAACCATTGCAAAGCAGAAACATAGAGCAGCTACTGCCCACATTTGTTTATTATATAGAAACTCCAAATTGTTACGCCTTAGATATAAGAAAGCAGCCACCAGTACAAAAAGTAATGTAAATGCAACAGCCCCAGAATAGTTTGGAGGTCGGAATATTCTTATCTAAAAAATCAAACAATTACAACATATATCTATTATTAAAGATTTAAACGACCTAACAGATACATTACCTGTACATCAGTCCTATCATTTATCCATTTAGCTATAGCCTCTGCATGAATACCAGCTCTTTCAAAATCCATAGAATCTGCAGGCTTAGGCTTTCCTTTAGCAGGGAAGTGCATAATTATAGGTGCTGTATTTAATCTGAGCTGAAATATGAATTAAAATAACTATACAAAACATTTTTCTTACCAATGAAACTTGTAAGTACTATTTGCAAACATATTATACTTACCATTTGGAAAATATCTGACCCCTCATCAAAATCAACCATTCCAAAGAATAATTTATTTGTATAAGATTGAGAGAACCTAAAGGAGTTTGCAACTAATAAATATTCATCATAGACGTGCTGGCATATAGCACAACGACGGGAGGGTGCCATAGCCGTGAACATAACTATGAAAGAATAGTCTCTGGGTGGCGATTTCACATACTCTTTAAATCTGTTTAAGTTTAAAGGAATTATTGCCGTCTTCGCCGTGAAATCTGTAAGTTGTTGGACCTTTTCTTCTAGCTGGAAATGAGACAGTATATATTAAAATTCACCGGCACTTCAGTACTCGAATTAAGAATTAATTAAGTAACATAATATACCTTAACTCTGTTTTGAGCGTATGTTTTCGAATAAGTAAGAAGAGCAAACAGGAATAGTAATAACTTAAACTTCATTTTGTCTCAGAAAGCTGTTCTTTTTAAGTAGAATAAACAAATATATTTTATAATTTGTTAATCCTTTTTCTTCGGCCAATAGGTAAACTCCAGCCAACTCGTCACAATATGTCATTGTCAACGTTTTTTTTTCTGTCTGAGTAGAGAGGAAGGTCAGTCTTTTAATGATCTGTGCTTGGCCAGTGCTTGCATTGAAAGGGACTGGTTGATGGCTTGTAATATATCCTATAATGTTAAAGAAAAGTATTATAAAGATATGTTTTTTTTATAAAATAGGGGGCAAGCAAGCTTGCGGGTGCCAATCCTGCCGATATGATTGGATTTAACTCTCGCAATTGTACGCTTAATATGGCGAGAAGCTGCGTTCAGTTTTTTCTTATGGCGGGCCACTTGCGGATCATTCAGAGCCGCAGCGCAAACCCAAGTGTAATCCATTTATTGCTTAAGACGAGAAACTTCCCTACATGTAACCGAACCAGGGCCTAGATGTGCCGCGAATAGGGACGACTGAGTTAGGGATATAATGTTCCATTGCTTGGACGATCACATCGGCAATAGACTCGGCGCTGGTACCAGGATTACCTTCCCTAAAGTAAACTTCTGACCAGGGGTATGCTGCAAAAAATTGGCGCATCTCATCCCGATCAGCCGATTTATAATGCCAGACACGACGACATGCAGAAAATTGCGGGCGAGATCTATGCCTAATTGGCACCATTGTTGGCACTAGACAATGATCTGAAGACCCAAGAGAAGCCTTATCTTATATTCGTCTGAGTGAGACGTCAACAAGAGGTCTAACAGCGATGCTTGATGATCAGCTCTGTCCAGACCATTGGCAAGAGGGAAATCATTGAAACTTGACAAGCGTGAAGTGGCCACTCAGGACGTGTCTCACGTTTCCTTTAGTATATGTGGGATACCGGTAGCTCAACTCCCTCCTCTTCGAATCATCATGGCAATGATACTCTGTCCTGAAATAAAACCCGCCTAAAAGTGCTAGCCAATCAATGCGAATACGTGGATTAGTCATAACTCATAGGGATTAGTCACAGGGAATATATATAATCCCTAACTGCATTAAGGGGGTTTGAGACAGTTGTTTTAGATACAAACGAATAGTAAGATAAATTACTCTATGAAATGATAAATAAATAAAAAAAATAAACGGTTTAATAAGTACGAATGGTTTTCATTGTTAATAGTAATTTTAACTCCATCAATACAAAAAAGACTTCGTATTACAAGATACAATAATATTATTCATAAATCAGTGTGTTTAAGAATATGGTTATTGAATCCTATTATTTGAGGAAAATACTATAGAAGAATAAATAATTTAATGAGTGGCCAACGGTCTAGTATCCTAGCCTTGTTTATACTACCATATAAAAAGTATAATTTTCAAGTGGGTACATTTATGTAATGCCTAAACGTTTTGTTCGGCTGTACGTCGTCTGATAGTCTTTCTAGTCTGTACTCCTTACTGCATCTCAAACCACTATAATAAAATAGTGTTTCGTATTTTTATTGTGGCTGCATAGTTATTACTTTTTGCTGTAGTCACATTTGTTGCAAATACTTTCATAAATTGCAATGCAATAAATACCTTATTCATAAGTTCTGAATATGTATCTTTAGATTCATTCTTTGTTACACCTACCTGCCAATTCATAATATCAGGACATTTTATACACGGTCAGTTAGCTGTCTCGTGTTATGGGCGCTAAAATAATTGATAAACCTATACTTACTATTCATAAAGCCAGAACCATAGAACCAAATAATGTTGACCTTACCGAGAACCCGTTACTTAGAATGATTACCATTACGACTAAGACTTCAAAATTCATAACTACAAAATTATGGAACATTTTTGGATAATTCAAAACGCTATTTTTATGAAATTAACTGTAGTGACTGATAATTATTTTTAAACAGAGATCTTAACCAACTTATGCCTTGACAATTTGGCATAAAAGGTAAATTTTATTATTTACACTCCGAATACACTTCTATAGGCTAAACAAGCCTATAGAAATAGGCTTGTTTGGCAGTAAGCCGGGTTGCGGGTAATGAGTGGGTAATGGTTAGGCGGGACGGACTCCTTTTAAATGAAATAGGTTTACATTTCCACCAACAAAGAGATTTGTCTGTTGATTTCCACTGCAAAAGGAGAGGAATCAGCGGAGCGAGCTGAACGGAAAATGAGAAATGGAAAATGAACAATCAGTTTACACAGAGAGCGAGTTCAATTTTAGTTTTGAACTGGTTGCGTGCGGTAGTGTTTTGATGCGAATTTGCGATGTTGTCGGACACGGGATCAAGTGAAGACAGTGATTATGTATACAGAAAGAAAAAAATACATATTATTATATCTTAAGTATAGAAAAAAACGTGCAAGACGGAGATATTGGTTATGCCAGCACATTCGAGAAAGAACATTGAAAGGGGAATATAGGCTATTCTACGATACGTGTCACTCGGCTGCCACAACCACAACAATGCGTGGCGTGACTCGGCGCCGGCTGGGGCGGGGAAAGGAGCGCGGGTGATGGAAACAGCGAGCGAGTCCGTTTCAAACTAGTCGGCGAGACCTTGCCACAGCGGACTCTTTTCAATCACTTTTTACTCGTTTGATCCGCTCCGCTCAGCACTTTGTGTGGAAACGCTACTATGTAAATTGTCACTGCGAGTTGAACGGACTCCGTAATTACTCCGCTCTCTAGAACTGAGCGAGTTCCTTTCAACTCTTTCTGCTCGCTCAGTCCTTTCCGCCCGACTATTTGTTGGTGTGAATACAAGTATGCAGTTTACTTTTGAGAGTTAGACCGAGTCCTTAATGGGTCCGTTCCGCTCGCGGTGGAAACCCGGCTGTATAAATGTGCCGTTAGGATGATTATTTTTAGAGGGCTATTAAAATGAGCAAACTAAAACACTTGATACATAATTTACAGTACTTTTCAAAATATTTTATTAACACAATTCATTCAATAACACCAAGATTATAACATTCTCTAACATGGAACCTAAAATAAAATACAATTTTACCTAATTGTATTTAGTTTACTTACCAATTTATAATTCATTCAAACATCATTTTGACTATGAGGTATACATAAAAATATCTTGAATATATTTCACATAGTAAGTCGTCAGAAACATTATTATAATTATTAATATAATTTATATATATATAATACGACAGTGCGATGTCATGAAGCATCTGTTTCCTTAAAATTAAGTATCTTGTTGGCTCATTTTGAAGATCAAGGTAAATAAAACACAAACAATTAAGTAGAAACAAAATAGTATGGAATGTACAAATCATGTTTATTAACTGATCCCTGGCAATACATTGTTTGTGACTTACTCTGATTCATTTTGGATAATACAATAGCGGTAGTTTGAACAGAATGGATAAGTACACCCACTATGACACAAAGCTGTAGATAACATGTTATATAAGCCAGGCTACATCAACTGCCAAGACATTGGTACAAAGTACTTTGCAGGTTCAACAGTTTATAAATTATATCAATATAACTTGTTTGGACTTAATTTTCTACTCTAACTGTACATTAGTTTCGCCTTAACGCTAAAATAATCTAAAATTGATATCGTCTGTAACATCGTTCGCGATGGGTGGTCACGCAAATCAACTGATATGTCGTGTCAGCCGCAAAAATAAGAATGGTGGAGAAAGGCAAATAAATTAAGAATAAATAATTTAGATGTCGCACGGTAGTTCAGAAATAATTGTTATTATACAATTCGCGTCTCGGGGCCCAACGTGGTCGCAGCATCGAAACCACGTCGAGCCGGAGGTATGCGAAAGGGGGAGTAGTTACTTATTGGGGTAAATTTTATACAGGAGATGCCTCAGAGCGCTATGCAAAACGTCGACTACCGGCGACGATGTGCGCGAGACTGAAAACTGAGCATAGATTATGAGTTGAGGCATAGAGCTCGGAGGCATATTGCTGGGAGTGTGTGCGCAGAATTTATTGTTTCGTGTAAAGATAGATGGCTACGATAAGACCGTAAAGACCCAATACCTCGGCGAAAATGAGGATAAGGATCATTCCGACGAATAATCTAGGTTGTTGAGCTGTACCACGAACGCCAGCATCTCCCACGATGCCTATGGCGAAACCGGCAGCTAAACCAGAGAAACCAACAGCAAGACCTGCTCCCAAATGGATGAAACCTCTGAAAAATACGAAAAAAGATTACAACATAAGCCTCCCAATAAAACGAAACATTAAATTGTAAATAATTAATATTAGAAAGCAGCTATCAATTTGTACCAGTAGTCAGTTTAAATGTAATGTAAATGAATTTATCACCAATTTTCTGTCCTAGTTACAAAACAAAATAAAGAATTAAGATATAAATAAGACTTTTGGAGCTTCTCTCATGAATGTAATTGATCTACAATGTTATATTTCATTGTTTTAGTTGTAACTATTACTATATTTTGTAACTTAGTAGTATTTACTTTCTATGCCACAACTAGTCAAACAAAATAAATCAAACTTATGCATAAAGTATATTCCAAAATTTACCTGAAAAGGGTGTATGTTGCTGACGATTCTAAGGAACCAGCAATTAGGACAGCCACAACCAACCCATAAATGGCGATAATACCCGCCATGACAACAGGAATGATGGACTTCATGATAAGTTCGGGTCTCATCACCGACATGGCGGCAATACCCGTGCCTGACTTGGCTGTTCCATATGCAGCTCCCAGCGCTGAAATCAAATGCCAAGTACAATATAGTATTTCATTTTTTTTAATAACTGAAGCTTAAAATTGCTAAAATATGTATGTTATTATATATATATATATATATATATATATATATGGTTTTATACAACTTATTAAGTATAAATAAAATAATTACTCAGACATTATATAATAAAAATAAAAAGTTTCATGTGTACTAACCACTGCATATGTATAGGACATTGCCAATAAGTGTGCAATTTCTTAAAAATAAAATACTTGACTGAGTCTGTTGACCTAATTATTTTAGAATCAGGTCAAAAGTGTATTGCTTTACCAGAGTGTGTATAGAACCTATTATACTAAAAAATTAAATACATTTTGAAGAATTTAAACCAAATAATATATGTTCACCTTGATCATTTACTTAAATATCATTTAATTGATACATTTACTGAATTAAACGAAAATCTTATGAAGATAAATAATGCAATTATTACAATAAAGGAACAGGTAGATACAAAGATTGATTTTTTAAGTTAAAATTCAGAGTAAGTTTATGGGTTGGTGTACATGTAAGTTGTAATCATGTGACATTAAGTACTTCTGTCAACTGTCATGTCATGTGACTTCATATATAAGTAACTCAAGAACCATCAATAAATCTATTCAGAAATACAAATCCATTACAAACCCTTAAAGCAGTTTAGTATTAGTTGTCAGGAATTACTTTCAACTTAACTGGAGAAATTATATGATTTTATTGAAAAATAAAAATTATAGAAATGCAAAAAGCAACTGACATCTGAATTAGGTAAAACCTTAAAGGAAGGCTTTGGGTACATCATTGATTATTTTTAACAATTTAAGTTATTACATGTGCACTCATGATCTCATAAATCACATGATTCATGTTATAAAGCATGTGATGGACCAAAAGGCAAACCTTCAACATGTAGGCAAAAAGTACCATACAGATAGTCAATATTTCGTTTCGTTCTGATATGAGAACCAATATAGTATTTGATTTTGGCTAAAGAAAAACTTTAATAATCATAATGAAGGTTCCAGTCAGTACCTGAAATGTTAATTGTTTAACTTTTTCGAATCTTACAGAACCGGATTAAACACCTAACCGCTACTAGCAATGCTACCAACATTCATATATAATTTCATCAAGTCACATGATGAATTAGAAAGATTCCAAATTTCAAACCCATATTACAACGCCCACGGCATCCACCCTGATACCAATATCAGTCATAACATTCTTCTACATAATAACGAAATCTTAAGCCATTTTAGCATATGCCTCAAGGTGGGGCTGTTCCTAAATTTAGTATGCTTAAAATAGCTGTTTTTCTATATTGATCACTTATATCATACGAATTTAGATAGATTAATAGCAGGCGGATGTTTGTAATATCTCTAGAGGGAAATTATGTAAAATGCGTCCAGGATCGATAGCCATTCTAAAAATCTCAATACATACCGCTAAAGATAATAGCTGACGCCGCCCCCATAACTCCAAAGAAGGGTCCATATACGGGATTTGTTTCAGCCATTTTGAATGTGTTGTGTGGAAGTATTTACAGGTTCCAAAAATGTGATGACTATCTGCACACACTCACTCCACGAAACTATTTTAGCACAGACAAATATGGCTCAAGCTTTGCCGACTCAATAGAATGGGTCATATGACGATTGATGTTCAAGGCAGAGCTCGATATGCCTTAACTTCTGATTGGCGCTGTGACGCTATTTCCGAAATGCGCAACCAATCCTGAGCTAAGAATTCTGCAGTGACGTTACGTATTTCATTGATGTGGATCGCTGGCCAGCTAATTCATTCTGCGCATGTCGGAATAAAATTTTCACAACTTTTTTAAAGATAATAATCATTGCATTAATCGTATTAAATATTGTTTAAACTAAAAATTTATAAAAAATTTTATGAAAAAGAATTATTTTGTATGTTTAGTTTGGTTTTAAAGTAATAAATACTTAAAAAGTATGCACATGACTTTTTAGTGTTACCATTTAAATAAAGCGCCAATTTTAAAATAATCATTTGACTTCGTTTTACACAAATTTATAGAGAAAATTATAATTTTTATAACATTTTTAAATTATTAAATGTAATTTTAAGATTATATTCATGTAAATGTTGCTAAATAATCTTTTATTTAGCATAACATAACGTAAAAAAATCTGTTTTGCATTTATTTAAAATACTTCTATTATATCTACATTTTATATAGATTGTATAATTAAAAAGATTTCAGCAGCAGTAGCATCCAAATTCGTCTAAACTTGTTACTGGTATATTGGAAATTATAAAATAAATACAAATTAAACAATTACACCATGTACCAAATACTTAAACCTGTTTTAAATGATAACCATTATCTGTGAACCGATTCTAACAGTTGATTGACATTACTACATAACCCGTATTACTACGAAGTATTAGTGTCACTGTGAAATCTGTCATAGACATGTGTTGCGCATGTGTTGCATTGTAATATTGTTTTGCTGCCAAAAATATTGTATCTAATTATTAGACTATAATTATTTTCAAGTAAAATCAATATTTTTTCCTTTTGGATATCATAACTTGATCTATCATATATTTTATGTTATATAAAGCTTACCATAAGTTGTAAAATATGAAGTATAACTATAAGGTTTGTTTTGATTTAATGAATACTCTCCATTACAATATTTTATACTTATTAATATGCACATATCTTTTTCAGTTTCAAAACTTACTAGGCACTGTTTACCGACATGGGGATATTTTGTTTACTAACGATGGAAACAGTGTTATTAGTCCTGTAGGAAACAAACTTACAGTGTACAATCTTAAACAGTAAGTTGTATATAAATAAATTGCCCTATAGTGCTATTCCTGTTATATTCATCCCAATGGAATGTGGAGTAAGAAATGTTTGTGTTTCCTCCTTAATCTAAAGGGTGAATTATCAACCAGTTTAAATATTTCACCTAAAATGCTGATGATGCAGGAGCTATTATTATGTCTATAATAAATGTAACACTTTTAATACACAACAAAATAAGTGATTATACATTTAATATATATTTTCTTTAGTACACATTAAAATACTTGTGAAAAGGTTACTTATTAAATATTATCCTATGCTTGAAATGACAATAAAATATGTTAACTTTTCTCATAAGTATTTTGTAACTTCCACATATTTTCACACAACTTGAAAGTTTAACCATGCACCACTTTCATAGGATTTCACCTTTAAAAAACAATAATTATTATTTTTCAGAAATAAAAGTAACACATTAGCAATAGAGAGTCATTATAATTACACTGCTCTTGATGTTTCTCCCAGTGGAACAATTCTGTTAGCCATTAATGAGCGTAAGTAAAGATTTGTTAATGTTAGGCTGGGTTATTTGCTTGTATTTGATCTATAAAGTAATAAATTCCTTAAAATATCTTGTTCCTATTTTGCAAATATTTTTCTATAAAATGGTCACCTGATCTCATGATACCACTGCTTTTAAAAAAAATTTTGTGCACATGCAGGAGAAATTACCTCCAAGTTGTGGGAGATGATTCACAAAAATGTATCAAACAAAGCAAGCAAACAACAAAGTCTTAAAATGATTAGGCTATAGATTTTATAAGACTAATTCAATTATGAAAATAAGAGTGCCTACCTGTGGTGTTAATATAAAGTGATGAATGTGAATTTCAAGTGACAAAGAACAATGTATGGTAAATGAATATTATTAGAAATAAACATGAAACATTCCATGTCAATTATATCAAAAGAAAAGTGATGTTTCCTGGATTGGTAATGACATGTTAATACCAAAACATTGTGGAAACAAGTCTCATGCCCTTAATTACAATTTTGAAACATCTTAATTCCTTTCAAAAAGTTGGTAATGATATGTAACTATCATACTGTGAGGACATGCAAGTCTTGCTGAAAAATGAAGAAAATGTGGTGAAACTAGAAGTGATGTAAAAGAAAAAAATATGTCTGCCTGGGATTCAATAATCTCAGGGATGTGACAAATTGTTAGCAACAATACCACAAAGAATAAAGGCAGCAATGAAACTAGTAAATAATGAAAAAGAAGCTACTGCATCGTTGAATGCGATGGATGAAGTTGATTGCGTAGATGTTTCCCAAATAAAGTAAATTTTATTAATAGGGGAATTTGTTTGGTTTTTAAATTTAAATTAAAAGTTATTTATGAAAATTTAATTTTGAATGTTAGACATGAATATTTTGTGCTAGATCTTTTTTTGCATTGGAGCCTGTAATTTACAAATATTGACATTTTCTCAATTGCTTTCAGAGGGTGAAGCTCAAATGATTAGTTTGCTAACTTGTACAGTTGTACATAGATATAAATTCAAGCAACGTGTAAATGCAGTCAAGTTCAGTCCAGATGGAAAACATTTTGCAGCTTGCTGTGATGAGACAGGTATAATATATATTTTATTATATGTTAAATATTTATTGTCCATGTTTAATTTAAATGAATTGTTAAATTGCTTCTAGTATCTCTATTCATATGGTAAATAAACTTCTTTTTTATAGATTACTATCATTTAATTTATGTTGAGTGATATTTGTAATATATTTAAACTCCTTTACCAATATTATATAAGTATATGAAGTATCCATTTGGCCAGTGTAGTTACCGGTTTTAGTGATTAAAATATATTTCAATCATAGTAAAATTAAAAGAAATTTATTTTATACTTAGAGATTTTGGTATAAACACTTTGGTTTTATTTTAACTTTATTTTCCCATTTACAGTTTTCATAATGACAGCTCCAAGTGTGTTCACTGGTGAATTTCGTTCCTTTATAATGAAGCGAGTTTTCAAAAAGTCACTCGATGAAGTAACATGCTTAGACTGGTCGACCTGTGGCAAGCTTTTAGCTGTTGGTTCTAAAGATACTTCAACAAAAATATACTCAATTGAATATTTGGACAACATAAATATTTTCTCATTAAGCGGTCACACGGATAAGATTGTTGGCGTATTTTTCGAGAAGAAAAGTCTTGATTTGATAACAGTCAGTAGGAATGGTCAAGTGTGTTTGTGGGACGCTAGTATTGATCCTGATGAGCTTGTAGTGTCAGAGGTTCAGATTTCTCACCAGAAAAGAAGAAAGATTAAGAAAGAAGAAGACCTTGTTGAGGATACGATCGAAGAGAAAGATGTTATTGAAAAGGATAAGGAATATGTAAGTAAACAAAAATTACAATGATTTACATAATAAGTTGTGCGGATGTAATGGACTGTACCTTCTTATAAATAGACAAGGGATGTGATCTCTTTCTTTATTCAAATAATTAGTTAGAGAATGGATGGACCGCTCCGGTTTATAGCAAATACGAAGAGTTAGAACGATTTGAAAGCATTGAGTGTTGGGTACTTCGTTTAATTTTAATTTTATAGTCGTTCATTGATATTTGTTTTCTCTTTTGTCTTTAATTTTTATGTTGTTTTTTAATGTTTTAATATTTTTTTTTCCTAATTTGTCATTAAATTTTGTCGTTGAATTTTATATAGATAGTTTATGGATAAGTTATGTTATAGTTCTTTCCTGTTGTGCCGTACTATTGCATGTTGTGATCTCCTTTAATTGAAGAAACACAATGTTTAAACTGCAACAGTACAATAGCAAAGTTTGTAAAGTGTATTATTTGTTGGAGATCCTATTCAAAAACAAAATTGAGGTCCATGTTCTAACTTTAAAGTGGTCCTAGGGCGGTATTCATTATAATGTAATATTTAAAGGTTAGCGACGAAGATGAAGAAATGATCGCAGAAACGGATGTTAAGGAAGAAGTTAAGAAGTTGCAGTACAAGAAAATAGCTCGGCATTACATCGGCGACGCAATACGTAACGCAAATTGTAAAGTAAAGCTGACAGCGGCGCAGTATCATAAACCCTCTAAGATGTTGGTTACTGGTATGATATATTTGAACATTTTCAACCTAATATGTGTAATTTCATTTGTATATGTGTTTATAATTCCATCTATACATTTAGACGATATGCCCCAGGCAGGTATAAGGAATTTAAATATGCCGTGTGATTTTTGAAATTCAATTGTATCCTTTTTTGAGAAAGGTCTAATTTTAACATACTAATTAAATGGCTACTCTATTCTAAATGGTTTCCCATTAGTTATAGTAAAATTGCAATTTCTGATTATTTAAAATAAAAGCAGATTGACATACAGCAATCAGAGAAAGGAGAGAATGGTGACAGGTGTCTGATACAAAATATCCTAATGTCTCGATATTATCTCTCTATATTCGGCATAATAGAATGTATCGCATTGATAGAAGACGGTTTTATTTAAACGTATATCTTTTATTTCCAGGTTTCTCGAACGGTATATTCTTCCTCCACGAGATGCCAGATGTGAATTTAATTCACACACTGAATATATCAGAACACAGGATAAGCAGCGTCTCCATTTCGGCTCAAGGCGATTGGATAGCGTTTGGATGCCCCAATATTGGCCAGTTGCTTGTTTGGGAATGGCAGAGTAAGTTGATTTATTTAATAATAGTTGAACAAATTTGGATATAAATGGTAATTTATTATTGTAACATGTAAGAATAACTTCCAGGACTTTTCGATAGAGTTCTATATTAGTAAATAATGATTTTTACGTAGTTAATCTTGAATAAAATTCTCGAGTCACAGTTTTCGTTCCCGTACTCCTCCGAAACGGCTTGACCGATTCTCATGAAACTTTGTGAGCGTATTCAGTGGGTCTGAGAATCGGCTAACATCTATTTTTCATCCCCCTAAATGTTAAGGGTGGCCCACCCCTACATTTTTATATTTTTTTGGTCAAAATTTCTTATCTTTTATTTTTATACGATACAACATACAAAAATACATACAATTCTAAATTTTCACCCTTTCACGATCAACCATTATTTTTTATGTATTAATTGAATATTGAAATCACATGTATGGCAATACAACTTTTGCCGGATCAGCTAGTTTTACTATAAAATAAAACTATTATAAGTTTAGTATTTATTCATTTATTTCACTTTTCTGATGATGACAAGATATTCTGTATGATTCTATATTTCGACTGGACGAATGCCATCATATATCTTTTATTACAATTAACATCTTAACTTATAAGAAGCAATGGTCTGTTTTAAGCCCAAGGGGGGTCAAATAGGGGCCTGAGTCATTTACACGTTTATTACAAAACCCCAATAGACCAATATACAAACAATACTCCGCGAAAAACCCACAACCACTCGACGCACGTTTCGCTCCGACACCGGAGCATCATCAGTATATTGCCTCTACGAACGCTGTTGCTTCGTTCGTGCGTCGAGTGGTTGTGGGTTTTTCGCGGAGAATTTCTTGTATATTGGTCTATTGGGGTTTTGTACTATGGACATCCGCAAAGTAACGCCTGATTCTATTAATTACACGTTTATTTTCCAGGTGAACAGTATGTGATGAAACAACAAGGCCATTCCCAAGACATGACCTGCCTAACATATTCTCCAGACGGCCTGTACATAGTGACTGGCTCGTATGACGGCAAAATCAAGATATGGAACACAACGTCTGGCTTCTGTTTCGTTACATTCTCGGAACATAAGTCGACTGTAACTGATGTTGTGTTTAGTACCAATAAGAAATTCTTCGTGTCGTCTTCGCTTGATGGGACTGTGCGGTGTTATGATTTAACAAGGTATTTAGTGATTTTAACAATTTTAAAGTGTTTACAGTGGCAATCGACCATTAAAGGTTGCATCTTAAAAAGTAAATAGGTCACTATGCTGGAATATCGGACTGCATAAAATAAGCAATTCATTTCAAGAAAATGGTACTCGCTATTATAATAAAGTCCCAAGCAAATTCCGAGAGTCAATAAACAAATTCAAAAATGTTATTAAAAGAAAATTGATTGCTAAAGCCTATTACAGGACCGCGGATTATCTGAATGACAGAAGTGCTTGGGACTAAATTGCTCCTGTTCTAAAAATTATAAGTTGTAAGCATGATGAGCAAAAAAGACAAACCCGACTGAGTTTCTTGCTTGTTCTTCTCAGACTCGGGCGCGTTAGTGAACAAGCCTATAAATTTAGTTTTTAGTGACGTCCAAATGTGATCATGTAACGATCGTACTTGATTAAATGATTTGTTTAAATTTGACATTAACGTTATTAGAGGCCAAATAGATTGTCCGGAGTTGCTACAAGCCTTACTCCGGCTGTATGTACCGGACAACTACTGTAGGTCGCGAGGGCATTCAATATTGACACAATGGAATTCGCGAACCGCGCTTCGCCAGAAATTAGCGATACCACGAATGGTGTCGCTGGTTAATAAATTTATTAAATCTGCACCAGAGCAGGATATATTTGTGACAGGCTTGTTAAGAATCAGTAAATCCTGCAAGGAGTTTTTATTTGTAAGTTTAGATTAAGGTTTTAAGTATGTTTTTGGCTATAGGCTGTAATTAAATAAATAAATAAATAAATCCTGGGTTTCACATATTTGTGATGAGCATATCTTGTGGCTGTGCCCTGGGTGTTATATAAGTATGTATTTCTAAAAATATTTTTATCAGTTGTCTCATTTGTGGTTAAAAATGGGAATTGTCCTAATAAAGTGATACCTAAATATATCATAATGTGAAAAATATTGTTTGTGTTATTTTCGTAGGTACCGTAACTTTAGGACGTTAACATCACCCAGCCTGGTACAATTCAGTTGTGTGGCCATAGACTCCAGTAGTGAGTTGTGTGCGGCCGGTGGACAGGATGTCTTCGACATATTTCTTTGGTCAGTCAAGTTCGGGAAACTGTTGGAGGTAATTTAATCTGAACTTTGTAGATAGTCCATTTATCGAAGAAGGAAAATTGCTGCTTTTGCGGTTGCCGGTACGGTAAAAGATACGCAAAAATTTGTAGTTTTAAAACATATACAAAAGACATAGCATTTTTTTTTAAATATAGCATATTTCCACTATCAAAACTTTATATCATGGGAGTTTAAGCTGGCTAATATACAATTCGTTCATTTAAGCAAAGTTTTCAACGTTATTAAAAAGCTAGGTATTTTCTATCTTTAAGCCTAAGACATATGAGGGAATAATTTGCATAAAGTTCCACATTGCTTACTATTCATCGATATCTGTTTAAAAAAATAACAAATGTAACAAAAACGCTTTATTAATCACCAGGTCCTAGGAGGTCACGAGGCACCAGTATCCAGTCTTTCCTTCAGTCCAAGTTTGTCCAGTTCACGACTTGCGTCCGCTTCTTGGGATAAAACAATTAAGTTATGGAACTCTATAGAGACGAGTTCAGATTGTGACACAATTCAGTTGACGAGTGACGCTTTGCAAGTTGCCTTTAGGCCGGATGGCGAAGAGGTGGGCTGTGTTTGTTTTCTCTGTGTATAGTCTTTGTAATACTTCAAAAATGTTATTTTATTGTCATCTCCAAATAGGAATCATTGTTCGTGTGTATTTGTTTTCAACAGTATTCCAAGTACTTTGTACAACAGTGAAGTTGATATAGAATAATGGTATTGTTTCAAGGATATATACTAGCTGATTCGGCAAACGTTGTTTTGCCATAAATGTGATTTCTAGCAATCATTTTTTTATTACATTAAAAATAATTATCAGCTTTAAGTGTGCGGGGATATTTTTATAATCGAAAGCGTTTAAAATAATAAAAGTATGCTTTATTTAGGTTAATAAATTAATCTTTATATGACACGTTTGTAGGTTTATCATAGCAGTGCCATCTATTGATTACTTATTCAATCCAGTCGAAAAGTATCGACAACTGCTAGAATCTTTTAGAGTTAAGATTACCTACCTAGATTTAATAACTACTTAGTGTCTAGTTATAATTTGATGGATTATAATCTACAAAGTTAAATCAAAATAGCAAACATCCAATATACTACTACTACTACTTCTACATAACAGTTCATCAATATACCATTCATGGTTTCTTGCTGACAATTTGAAATTTAGAAAGAACTTTAAAAAAAAGCAGAACCACTTTAATTTATTCTTCATAAATGTTTTTTTCAGATAGCAGTGTCCACCTTGGATGGAAATATCAGCTTCTTCAATGTGACAACGTCTGATCAAACGGGGAGTATAGAGGGCAGAAATGACCTAGGGTCAGGCAGAGCGGACACTGATTTAATTACACCCGAAAAAATGTTGAAAACCAAGTAAGTATAAGAGTTTATTGTGATCTTACGTTGCGTCAGCCATCTAAACTGTTAGTGTATCAAAAGGGCAATGTTTAGAATTGTTCTTTGTAACATCTAAATAATAATCTGTGACAACATATGAAACCTCATTGTATTTTGTAAACTTTTTTGTATTAAAATATTGCGAAGGTTAAAACATGATAGTAATCCTTATTTAAAATAATTAGTAAATTGTTTGAGATTGTAAGGCAAAATAATATGAGTGATTAAAAAACATATTTAGAAAATTATTTTATAAAATTCAACTATGTATTATTATTGAAAATTTCTTTCAGTGACGCAATTGAAAATCTAGTTAAATTGTTTCAAATATGAATAGAGTTTTCAAGAATCCACCTGGATACTATTAAAACAAGAAAATATTTTTCCATATTAGCAATGAATCGAGACATATATAAAAATCTGTACATATTATGTCAATACATTTTACAAATATCTATATTTGAATTTCAGAGCATTCACAACGATTTGTTACTCAGCAGATGGTTCGTGTCTTCTCGGCGCTGGTAATTCGAAGCATGTATGTCTTTACAGTGTGAAAGAAGCCGTTTTAATACGAAAATTTGTTATCACCCAGAATCGATCCTTGGACGCTGTGAATGTAAGTTGTACGTCAGTACTTCGTATTTTATTAGTAGCGTGATACCTTTTTATGATATCAATCAGAGATTATAATTTTACAGACAATTTTTTTTGCCATCGAATTTTTTTATATGTATTTTAATTAAAAGGGAATTTCGTGAACAATTTAGACTTTCGTCTCCTGTAAAAATGTGACTTAACCCTGGTATCACGACAGGCGATAAATGTTCAAGCGATGTAATTAGATTCAAATTATTCAGTTTGATATTCGGTCGCCATCTATTTAGATTATCTAATCTTAAAAGCTTTGATATTAGCTTAAAAAATGTATCATTAATAGAGAATGTAAAATTTACACTGCAATATAAAATCATATGAAAGCTTTATAAATTATTCTTGCTCAAATTAAGGTAAGGAAAGGTTTAAATTTGGCACATTTATTTATT
Organism: Pontia daplidice; assembly: GCA_963693355.1. Classification (NCBI taxonomy): domain Eukaryota; kingdom Metazoa; phylum Arthropoda; class Insecta; order Lepidoptera; family Pieridae; genus Pontia; species Pontia daplidice. The sequence goes on along the minus strand of CAVNZL010000107.1, from coordinate 67,789 downwards.
AAAATATTTAATGTACGCAGGATTTATAGTTGCTACTGATTATAATGTTCTTCCTATATATGTAATATAGGAAGAACTTGCATTGCATGTTTTTAAGGTCAAATCCTACCTATTCGATTGCATTAATTTACATAGTATTGATTAAATCCAAGTTTTTATTTACTGGTGTTGAATTCAAGTAAATAACAATATTATTAATTTTATTTACCCACAATATTTAAAATGATATTTTGATATGATGGAATAGCAAACTAAATTGTTTTGAATAGATTGAATATACCAATGGAACCTACATTGTGTAATACTAAAATGGACTAAGGAGACATTTGAGAATAATGAGCTAATATTAAATAAAAAATCAAGTTAAATTTGTATTCACCGTATATATTTTTATTCCAGGACTTTATAAATCGTCGGTTTCTGACGGAATTTGGGAATATGGCGCTCGTGGAACAGCGCACGGAATTCGAAGGTGGTGACGTCAGCGTACGTCTTCCAGGTGTCAAGGCTGGGGATATGGCCGATAGGAAAGTCAAACCTGAGGTATGTATTTCTAAGACTGGTCGGGTCGCCCTATGGTAACCTATTTTTGGTTTATGTTCATGGTATTTTTATATATGTAAATGCTGCAGACACAGAAGTTGACCGTACGGGAATCGAAATTGAGACTGAGATGAGAGAAGAATATTAACATATTTGAATCTCGATATAGTGGAATAGCTAACTAAAAAATATATTTTACAATTTTTTTAAGCGATGAAATATTTTGATTTTTTATTATTAATGTCACAGTAAAATAATGAATTTACATACAATGTGACATTTTAAATACAAGGAAAATTTAAATCCGAACAATTTAACGTGTTATATTTTATAAAGAATTGTAGGTAGTGTAATCATTAAAAACGCTCGGGTAGCGTTAATTAAGTTTTCGTTGACATTGATAGTGTTTTTTATTTTGATAAAATTTAAATTATTCCTGTATTCATAGGTCCGAGTGCATTGTGTCAGGTTTTCACCGACAGGCGAAAGTTTCGCTGTCTGCGCTACTGAGGGATTGCTGGTGTATAGTCAGAATGCAGGACTGGACGGGACCTTCAGGTAATTTTTTTAATAATTTCAAAATCAGTCAATGATCCTGCATTTATGTTGTACACAATGTTTAAATAAAACATTTTGATATAAACACCATTTATGTTGCAATCGAATAAACTTGATAGTTGCAGTCTAATTTAAAAAATGATGTTTTGACGGCTTTAAATAAAATAATATATAATTGAGTAAATAAAAGTCGCTATTTTTAAAGGCAGGCTATATTTCAAATTAAATTTTTTGTCAGACCGTACCGCCTTGAAACCGGGTCAACCCCTCTGGCTGTGAGATCATTATTAGAAGAAAAGTCGTGGGGTCCAGCGCTAATTGGCTCGTTGCAATTGAACGAACATAATATTATACAAGAGTGTGTCGAAGCAGTGCCACCAACGGACAGTATGTATTTTTATATGTTTAAACTGTGTAAGCCGCTTATATTACTATTTATTAATTTTATCTCTGTCTGTCTCTTTCACAGAATAAACTCAATATAACAGAGAAATACTAATCATATTTAGTTTAAACAGATTTACAGATGATGATTTAGAATCTGTTCTATACAGATTATATAATAAATTCAAATTCAGAATGTGCTTGATTGAAATGTATGAGAAGTTATAAAATTTTTGGTTTTGATACTTTATTAGTATTCTTACATGACATTGGAAGTAGTATCCATACAATTAGCCAGACTTTGCAAGCAATTTTTTTGATTTCTCATCAAACTACCTTTTTTACTCGCACAAATATATATAATAACTGGCTGTCTAACTGTAAAAAATTTATAGCAACAATAAACATATTTTCCCACAGTCGAATTAACAGTATCCAATCTGGAAGAAGACTACTCCATCCGTCTATTAAACTCAATCGCCCGTCTACTAGAAGACAGTAGACACATCGAGCATCTACTTATATGGGTGAAGTGTCTCATCAATAGGAATAAGAAGATCCCTCAAACTGTTCTTCTGGCATTAGAAAAGGTTTTGACGGTTAAATATGGACAGCTCAGTAAGATGTAAGTAATCCGAGAACAAAGTTATTTTATTCTACATTTATTTCCACAAATATTCACATAATATGTGCAGAGTGGTGAGATAAAAATCAAATACAAAATATTTTATATAATAATAAAATAATTTTTTGCTTGTTAGTGAAGACTAAAATAAATTTGCATTGCAATTTGAACATATATTTAGAAGTTTTTTTTATTTTAGGATTTAAATTTCAAGATTAGTCAAATTTATTTGATACAAAATAGCCTCGATAGTATGTTCCTGTGTCCACTCGTTAGTGGTCATGTGATTTTTACAATACAAAATATAAATTTTACTACAATACTACATATGTTTTTTCAAAACTTCTTAAGCGAGTCATGCCAGTATTCATATACATTTTCAAGATAATAGATATCAATGGGTAACTAGTACGATGACACTATAAGAAGTTACGGTTTGCTTTAGAGATAACCGATTATTGCGCAAAATGTTCTGCTAATTATTATTTTAAACTCGTCTAAAGACTGTCCTAAATATTACTTCCGTATTTAAAAAACGTATTGGATTTCACCATAGGAACCTAAATATAGCCTTGTAACAGCAATATAATTAAAATATGAAAAAAACTCAAGGTCTTCGACTCGCAATTATCTACACGCACAGCTGATTCTGAGATTGCGCTGAACAGATAACTCGTTTACAAACTGCAAATTTATTTCTTATTTATTTTTATTATATATACAAGGAATAATCACCAATAGAAATTTAAAATTAAATCATAATAAAATATAAATAATATTTGGTAATAATAATAATAATTGATATGATGAATGAGTTATTGCTTATCGTAATGAATAAATGTTGAGATCAACATTTCGTAAGTTCTCCTAGTCGTTGGCTCCTAGGTTCAAACTGTATCACTTTATATTACTATTGGGATAAACTCACGGTACGTATCGAACCTATATTTAACAATTATTTTCCTCGAAATCAATCCAAGGTCAGACGTCAAGGTAAATAAATATAAAAACCAATCTATGCAACTTCCCACTTTAGTACTACAATATAAACTTAAACTCATTTTAAAATAGGAAGCATTAAGGATATTTGAAATATATTTATATTATTTAGCCTACATATCTTCATTAGTATTTACCAAGGAAACTCAATTTACCTAAGATGGTTAGAAGTTTTCAAATCATCTCCTATCTTGTATCACACTTGACCTTATCGTGACAGATAACAGATAACGTCACGCTATCAGTAATTTTTGACGCCTGTGAACTTACATAATCTTGATGTATTTAGCTTGTGATTTATTAAAACCACGAAAACTGATACATAGATAATGTCGAAAATCCTCATGTGATGTAAATTCCTTTAGATGCTAATGAAATTGTATTTTAATTCAAATTTCAACTTTAAATATTCGTTACTTGATAAAGTTGTAAATTCAATGAACATATTTATAAAATTCATATCTTCAAATAAAACGCTTTGCCTATTACGTCAAGGACTCATCTCTAGTACGTGTACTTATAAGGCTTAAGTCCCGGTTGGAGCGCAGATTGGAATTTTATATATAAGATATATATTATAGATGAATATTTATTATTGCAGGTGCAAAACTTTGTGAACTAAATAGGTTACTCCCAGTTCGATAGATTCATTTTCATGAGTAATGCTAGCAGTTCATATATAGCTCCTACGTTGATGTTCAGTCTCCATAGAGATTATAGCCACAATGACCGAATCGTACAATGTTTACTTCAAATTTTTTTTTGTTCCAGATGTGACTTCAACAAATACACCATAAGATGCATCAAAGCAGTGGGCGAGATTACTCCCAAACAAAATGTGGACGACAGCGACGCGTCTAGTGGATTGGGAACAGCCTCTGATTCTGATGAATAAAAATTTTGTACATTTCTTTCTTATTTTATTTACTGCATTCCATATTTAAGAGAATATCTGTCCTTAGTTATTCGAAATATTATAAATTTTCAAAACAAACAAAATAAATTTCCTAAACACGATTTTGTTAATCCTATTTAACTATAATTTTTCATGGGTTAATTTCCAATTGGGAAGGGTCGGATTGAGAAGGAAATAATATTATTTTATATTTATCTTATCTTGCTACCGGCCTATAAGTGAATTTTTATTATTCGTAATGTAAACTTTGTGCGAAATAATAGAGACAATTTGATGACAAACAAAGGAAATTCACAAGATATTCATAAGTGTTGCCAATAACATAAAATCTTAGTACATCAAATTAAAATTAAACAAATTAAGGAATATTTTAATGAACATGATTGATGCCATACAAAGCCGTCAAATATATTTGCAGTGCGTCAGAAATTGTCACGTTTTCGCGTCAGTCGTGTGGCAAAAACACTATATGAAGGAATTTCGTGACTCTAATTTGACATTGATATGGAGGACCTAATAGTTGTATCACGAATCACGTGCCATTCGTGACGACTAGGGTGACGTAGACGTTAATAAGAGTCAACAGTTCCTTATATTGGAAAATTTTTCAAGAAACATCGATTTTGTTGGTGAACGTTCCCATTGTAAATTAAAATTAAGTAAATTATTATTAAGGATTACTTATATTAAACATATTTTTAATACATGTTTTGAAACTATAATTTGTGTTCTTTAAAATAATTCTATCACATAGAAATTGAAACGTACCTAATGACAAAGTATTCTTTGTTTTGAAATAAATGATTTCTACAAAATCCAATATATTATTAACATATATTTTTAAGATTCACAACAATCAATATACAGCCAAAGTTATATATATAACTTGTAAAAGTAAAAAAAAAATGAGATTTTCACTAACAATAACATCACTAAGTCACCGCCAACCTACATTAAGATAATAAGAAACAAACATAATTCCCACACAAAAGATCATTTAAGATTTTGATATCCATAATAACACCGCCATTTGCCAATCAACTTGTGTGGGGCATCAAACTAATTTCGTCCTTTATTTACATCTAAGCTATTGCCTGCGTTTAATATGAAATTATTTGTACGTGGCCACACTTTCGTTCCACTCGTTCGTACAACGCACACGGCTGCACCGACACACATGAATGCTGCGATAACAAGGATTAACCATCGTGCAGCCTCCACATAACCTAGAATTGTGTTGGCTTCATGTAGCTCCTGCAGGATATCATCTGGTAGTCGATTTACACCCTGAAACACATGAAGCAAAATTGCATCTCAATTGATTCTTAACGCCCATTAAATTGATGAGTATGCCCATCATACAAATGTTGCCTGTACATACTGGGAATCGAACCCGGGAACCACGGATACTTCTTTTGAAGTGTCTGGATTATAACCGACGGCCCCATATTGTAATTTGTTAATGAACATATTAGAGGTATATATAACAATAATTTGGAATGGAAAATTGAAATTTTAAAATTATATACGCATAATGCATTCCAAGTTAAAAAAATCATCTAACAGTATTTATGGCCAGACTAGTTATATAAAATAACGATTGTATCCCATCACAATCAAACATTCTAACCATCCAGTACTATTTAATTACTTCACCTTTACAACAACATGTAAATTAAGCCATTTTAATAATAAACAAAACGTTTTGTTAAAATATTCCTAGTATATTTTCTAGAGGTATTTTCAAGATTCTTACTATAACAAAGTGTATTTTCAATTAAAATGCTGTTCTAAATTGGTTGTGATACTTTTCCAGAAAACATCTTTGTTCGTAATTATAATGGTTCTTTAATGTTGGGCTTAGTCTTTAATTGAAACCCCGAGGGTTTTAAATGCCTAATAGGTTGATATTGTTCTATTATTTAGGTTCTGGAATACAATTGGTATAACACCCTTTTTATGAAATACTTTGTTATGTATATATCTATCTCTATCCATTAATTATTGATATAGTTACACAGAACAGTCGATTTTTAATTGTTGGCTGCTCTTATAGGTGTAAATATTGAATTAATCTTTTTGTTTACGTAATATAGTTATAATTCAATAAATTAGATAACATTTTCATTCTTGAAAATAGTAAATGTATCAACACTTTTGTTTAAATAACTCTTTGATAAACAATTTACTTTTTGTGCCAGCGCTCCACCGATAATGGATTAGTTTTAGTCTTACGCCCTCGCAACCCCACTATCCTAACTTGTATTTTATATAAGTTCTAAACTGTAACAAAGTGTGTTGCATTAATTCGAACATTCTTCCAACAACTGCCGCCGAACTTAACTCGAGACTTGCGCATTTTACAAGGAATTTTTATAGGATTATTTAAATCGATATTTCCAATTTTAAAGCAGTAAGTTAGACCTCGACTGCAAAGGATTCGAGTAGGAATAAGTATTTTATTATTACGTATTTAGCGCACTATAATTTTATTTCAGTTACTTTGAGCCGATAAGAAATTATAGATCATGAAGTATTTTTATAATTGAATTTAGTCCAAACTTGTCAAGTGCAATAAATGTTCCCAATACTACGTAAATCATTTAAGTAGGTGGATATTGAAATTCTTTAAAGACGTTTCGTTTACAACAAACAGTTATATGGTGGCTCTATGTGCAGGCGATGTTTTAACATCGCCTGCACATAGAGCAGATGTTTAATCTTTAGATTAAACATACCTCTTCAATCCATAGTAGAGGAAATAGGCCAGTCTGAACTGTTGCTAGCTGGGGCACGTTAGGAATGTTTCTCAATTCTATATTAAATTGAATCCTTTCGGTTCCACTCAGCACCGCTCCTGATTTCTGAAATTAAAAACATTGAATGCATAAGACATCAGCTTTTCATTGCGGTGTCACATTCAATTTCCTTGCACTTGGAAGGAACACTTTTTTATATATAATATCATTAATATTATATAGTATAGCCTTCCTTGATAAATGTGCTAAAGAAAGAAATAAACATAAAATTATTTGTATGTAAATTTTTATACAGCAGGCAGTTTTCTGATTCAAAATTACTATTAAAACATTTAAAAATTTCTTACGGATGGTGTTATGTAATGACGTAGTCGTTATCGGTTTTATTTTATAAAATGTTTTAATAATTTCACATCGGAAGCTAAGAAAGGCTAACAAATTTCACTTGCCTTATTCTTCCATAAATCAATCCGTTTACTCACCGGAATTTAATTCCACAGTTAAGTCGCAACGTTCTGTTTGACAATTTAATGAACGAATCCGACCGAGAAGATCCATGAACGATTTTATTCGATTTGAACAAATGCATCGAGGAATTTGAATCATTCTTATATTCTCAGAAATTAACTTCACTTTTTGATTATAAATTCAAATAAATACACTTACTGGTTCAATATACATGAAGCTCGTATGTTTTTCCTTGTCTGGGCTTATTCCACCACCGAAATAGCTCAGCAGTTCTTCAGAAGCGAGGTAATAGTGTGGTAAGGTGATTATTGCGGGAGCACCTTGACAGGGCATTAGATTCATTGTTCCCATAAGTAAGCAACCGTCGTGCTTGCTACTCCAATTCCTGTTTTAGGCATATATAATAATAATTTAAATATAATGGTTACTAATATACATTATATAATAATAAAATTCTTTTGTAGTATAGACAAGAAAAAAATAGATGCATGAAAGTGATCTCTAATGTTTCGATTGAGATTCTATTTATTTATTTATATATTTAAATGGTTAACAAGCAGGCATTAGCTATATCCATTATTAAATTAGGCTAAAGCTTATACTAAGAAATCTATACTTATAGTACACCTTAATAGTTAACACAACATGCATTTAAAAAAAGTAGACAAAAACTATGTTGTTGTTTAAATTTGAATTTGATTTGATTCTATTTTTCTTTATAAAATGTTATTAAACAAAAACGAGAAATTCTTAGCAGGAAATTAGATGTCAATTTTCTCCATTCTTCCGAATTTCCTCCTCGGAATTTGAAAGTAAAATGAATAAACCTGCATTTCGACTGTGACATTACCTTTTTATATTTGTTTACTGGTGTTTGGAAAATTATTTATAAAGTCAAAGATATTTGTTAAAAAAATAAGCTTCAAAGCTATGTATTTTTGTAAGTTATGGCAACTTATAAAAACGAAACCATAATAACTACCCTTGAATAACACACTAATTTGTACAGTATCTTCTAGATTTAGTGCGGGGCAAAAGCTTTTAACACAGTTAATACTTGTAATAAAAGCGGACTATCACATTACCTTCTACAGAAGCATTTATTATCTGGATTGGCGCTTTTGGAGGCAAACATCATTGAATCAATTTCGTAGTAATAAGCGCTCAAGTTCATAAAAGCACGCTGTCCCACCAGAGATGCGGAAACTGATCTGAAAATATTGAGAAAGGAAAGCTATTAGCGATGTGGAAGTCAAATTACGATTAGTGTTAGTTCTCGTACTAAAAGTAAGTATTAAAAGTAATAAATTTGACATGCTGATTTGTAAGCTTAATTATTTTAAGCGTTTATTTACAGTTAATATAAAATTAAACTGTCAACGCCGCTTAGTTATTTGTATAACGTTCCTATTTTCTTATCTACCACTAATACCATACCACACAATTATTCTATCAGCTTGCATTAATACATTAAGTTAATAATGTCATGAACGCTATAAAAATGTTTATATATTAAAGATAGTTTGGTTGATAATATTGATTAATTCATAGTAGAGAGAATTGAAAATGTTTTGAAATGCAAATGATTTCGCCATTTAGATGGTGAAATGAAAATGTTTGCTTTTGTGGAATTGAACCCAGGGGAGCAACAAGTTACTTATTAGTCCATTGACATTATTAGTTCAGAATTAGCGATTATATTTAATATTGATTGTGGAGTTCCCTGACCAAATGAAGCCAAATAAAAAATAACTTTCGTTAAGGCGGGTAGCACTACTGATCCGTCAAATTTTAGGCCCGTGTCTGTTGCCTGTCTTGAGTAAAAATTTTTGCTTTTTCAGAAAGAGATGGAAGAGCTCTATTATTCTAATATTGCAGTTTTTTGCAATCTCTCAAAAGCCTTTGATTGTGGAGTTACTGGAAAAGCATTGATTGATGGTCATGCTTAGGCAGTGTAATTAAAAAGTTATGTGCAAATTAAAGCGTTTAAGGAACTCTCTTCTCCTTATTAGGAACTCAACAGGGCCGTCTGTAATACTGGACGTACCACAAAGATGAATAATTTTGTCGAAAATACATGTATTCTTGGGTATAAATCATTTTTTTGTAAACTCCAGTAGGGACCAAACAAAAAATCTTTCGGATAAGTTAAGCTCTGCAGCTTACGCTTTATAAAAGATTTAGGTTTAAATCGTTGAATATTCTAACGTCAGCATGTCAATATAATTATAAATATTTTCTTTATGTCAATACACGTAATAAGGTAAAATAAGTGTTAAGGATAACAAACTAGTAATTTTTTTCAAGGATATTATTTCAATTGCATACGGTATTTTAATAAAATCCCCAGTAATAAGTTTAAATCCTATGTAAAAGAACCACTACTTGGAAATGGTTATTATAACGTAAATCAACATTTAATCGATAAATGCTTGGGATTTGAAAGAACCAGCTCTAACAAGTAAAACGATGTAGTACACTTATGTGAAGACTTTAAAATGAAATTTGGCGATAAAAAGAGTGGCGGCGAGGGTCTTCCCAGTTCTTCTCACGCCCTTGATTTGATAACTGGTAGTAAGTGTAAATTTAGTCTTTTGTTTTAACTGTAACTGTATTGATTCATAAGTGTATATGCTAGCTACCTGCATGAATAAATGATTTTTTACTTTGTATACGTATGATTCGTTTAATACTAATAATTTGTTTTTGGTACCTGCAAATCTGTGGCTCGAAGTAATACAATTTACTCGGTACATTGTTTTCATCTATCGGCGGGTAGATGGAGCCATCTGATCCATTGATCATACCGCAGTAGTTGTCCATCCACTGGTTCATCGAGTGTTTGTCCTGGTATGCCACAATATGCCCTAGTTCGTTTAGGTTCTCCCTGCCTCGAACCATGTCGTATGGACCAGATTCCGTTCTGTTTAACTGAAATGAGAATTCAAAATCAATATAAGAGCATTCAGTTATTGGCCGTGGATGAAGATAGTGGCTTCAGCCTGATACACCATGATATCTGATAATCGAATCCTGACTATACAATGTCTATGTGTTCTATCTAAGTGTAATTCAAAACTCACTCAGCGAAAACAGACATCCAGATAACATAATTGTGGCGTATATGATTCATTTTAATTCATATTTTATTCTTCTCAACATTCATTTCGAGATCTAGACTACGAATTTAATATATTTCAAAATATATAATCATAGAGGTTATTTTTATTTGAAACTTTTCATTTTCAATTAAAATTCATATCAATGCTGTGGACCTTTAAAAATATTAATCAACCAAGACTACAGCTCAGCAATACTCTTAAGTACATTTTCAGTGGAACGTGGATTTGAAATGAAATTGAGCTTTTATCGGAGTTTGTTTGTTTGAGCTGGCTTATCTAGAGAACTAGATGTTAAGTTAAAAATATGTAAATGTCTTAAAGAAGTATGATAGTGCACTATTTACTACACTATGTAACAGCACACTTCGTTTAAATTAATAGTGGCTAAAAGCATAGTGCATACTTAGACTGAAAAGAAATCCAACCGTTGTGTTTTCAGAACTTAAAGAAAATCTTAGGTCTTTACCTATGAAATTGCCGTTTTGTTTGAAAAAAGTTAAAGTATTTTTTTTTCGAACTTATTTATTTCTTTTATTCAAAGTAATCACCACTGCAATCAATGCATCTTTGCCAACGCTGTGGCAGTTTATGGATGCCCTTCTTGAAAAAAATCAGCTGGACGGGAGACAACAAACTCTTCAAAGGCGTTTTGTAGTGCCTCTCGGGAATTGAATTTTTTTCCCGCTAAAAAGTTGTTCAAATTTTGGAAAAAGTAATAGTCGGTAGGCGCAAGATCTGGTGAGTATGGCGGATGAGGGTGAGCTTCCAAACCCAACTCATGCAACTTAGAGACGGTCTGTTGTGCAGTATGGGGTCGCGCGTTGTCGTGAACTAGCAGTGGAGACGACCGATTGAACAAAGCTGGTTGCAAACGTGCGAGTTTCGCCATCATTGTGGTCAGTTCTTCAATGTACACATCTGCAGTAATGCTCTCGCCGTTTTGTATAAAGCTATGATGAATCACACCAGCACTAGACCACCAAACTGTGACCATCACCTTTCTAGGGGTCATTTTTCGTTTTGCACATTGCTTTGGTACCGAACCAGGATCTAACCAACTTGCTGAGCGCTTTCGATTGTCAAAAACAATCCATTTTTCGTCGCACGTAACAATTCGCTTCAAAAGTCCTTCATTTCTGTGCCTGTTAAGCAGCGCAAGGCAAGTCTCGACGCGTACGTTGCGCTGGCGATCGTTAAGTTCGTGGGGCACCCATCTATCAAGCTTTTTTATCTTGCCAATCTGTCGCAAATGGACCAATATTGCTTTGATGCTAACATCAAAAGCTGCTGCCAGCTCAGCTGTAGATTGAGATTTATCAGCTTCCACAATCGCCTTTAATTCATCATTGTTGACCAAAGTTTCCGGACGACCACGAGGTTCATTTTTCAAGTCAAAATTCCCAGAACGGAACCGAGCAAACCAATAACGGGTTGTACGTTCGTTTGTACAGCTCTCTCCGTAAACGTCGTTGATGTTACGTGTCGTTTGTGCCGCGTTGGTGCCACGACGGAACTCATATTCCATAATTACACGAAATTTCAAAGTATCCATTATGAGGAAAAATGTTGAAATGTAATGAAAATACAACGCTTATAAATAAACAAAAGACTGATTTTGTAAATAGAATGTCATATTTTTAAAATAAAATTATTTTAAATTTAGAATTCATAGAGTTACCAAGGCATAACCCTTGGTAAACGCTGATGTTGCACTCAGCGTTTCGCCGACTACAGCTTATTTCCAATAACCATTGTATTCGCTTTTATTTGAATAGTTAGTCTTGTAGTATATTTTAGATTGTAAAGACATATAATAAATAAATTCCTTTTTTTTAAATATATTTTTGGTCTGCCTTAACATAACTATAGCCAATCAAAATTTTTTTTTGTTTGAAATAGTCTGTACAGCAATATGGCAATTTCATAAGTAAAGACCTATTAATATAATTTTTATTGGTCATGGTTGTACAACGAAACCAATATTTACTTTTAAAACGTCCTATACGATTTCCACTAACCAATTCTTATTCGTGTAATATATTTCCGCTTTTAAGAAAAGATATAAATTACAAAAAAAAATTTTCAAACTTACATGACCAAACAAAGAGAAATAAAATCCTTTGCCTCCATCTGCAGGTCTCATTACTGGAGGAGGGTCTGCTTTGATTTTGCCGCATATCAAAGCTGAAATTATAAGTAACTCAGGTTTAGTATAAGACGTAGGCGTAGTTACTTACAAAAGTATAAATTTGTTATTTACAAATACAATCAAATATATTATTTGGCTTTACATTTCTGTCGGGTCACAGGTGGCGGATAGTGACACGCCATTTAATATGCATATACATATAATTACTCTTGTTTCTCATTTTGCTTGTTAAATTATTACAAAAAATTGTGATATATGGGCGCAAATTAAAGTATAAGAATTATATTTTTACTATTATATTAATGATATGTAATATTGTTATTTAAATAACCATTGGTGATCATCAGGTATAAAACTTTTATATTCTAAAAAAATAAGACACTGTATTGACTCCTTAACTGTTTGTAAAACATTAATGTTAACTTTATCATATTATTGTTAGCGTCATCTGTTGACGAACTTTGTAAAGGGGCGTTTTTAGGCTATTGAAGTTATTATAAATTTGTACAAATTGTTTAAAAGAAATTATTTGGTGTTGTATAATGTAAAATTCACTATAATATTATTGTTGATTATTAAACTTTATATTTAATTGTAAAATTACATGTAAAGGAAGTTGCAGTTCTTAAACGTTACTTTGGATAGCGGTTGGTCTATATAAAAACGAATCGCAATTTGCAACTAACCTACGCCCATGCATTCTGTACGAGAAATCGTCTGTAATTAAAACCAAGTTATTGTGTGTTTTAATGGAACCTGGATCCAATATCCCCGTCGTGACGCCGACAGATACTATCTTATTTTTATAAAATAGGAGACAAACGGGCAGGAGGCTAACCTCATCTTACTAAAAAATAACTTAGAAGTGTTTTCACCTGAAATCTCACCACGGTTCTTTTTCCTAATAGACTAATAATATCTATATTAGGTTTATACCAACTTTCTTTTGACTTTTTCATTTCACTTGCGAGAATACGTGGAACTGAACCCACATGGATTCTATAATGTTTGTTTCGATTAAACCTACTTTGGAAATACTATCTGCTCTGTAAGATATATGAGAGAGCATTAAAATCGTTTTAAGTTGATTTGATACGCGTAGTGGGTTTATTGGAAAAGGCTAAACCTTAGTTACTCGAGTAAATCGAAGCTTTAGTTTCCCGAGGAAAACAATTTTTTAAAGTTTAGTTAATCGGACTCAAATAAATGTATTTTTAACACAATTCCTCGTTGATCTAGCTTGATATGAAAATAAAGTATAAGTATTCTGTTATTTTCGAGAGTAGCTGGAATTAAACTGATTTAATTACCTAAAGCGGAATGGTTTAATGAGCAGTCTAGATACATTCCATCGAAGAAGAGATCCCTTGCTTTTATCTTAAGGAACGGTGTTCCGTCCGTACTGAAGAAGGCGGACATTGCTTCGTTCAGCATCGGCAAAATTCCAGGCATTAGGTCGTATGCCGTTAGCACTGCATTCTGAAATAGTGGTTATGTAAAATTAGTTACCAATAATTACAAGGAACAATACGAGTTAGATATACAATATTTTTATGAATTGAAATTTATGCATTTATTACTCTATAATTATCGTGTACTTTTAAGTATATCATAAAAACAGATGTAAGAATGATAATTTATGAGCAATACATTAATAATTTTTCTCGGCAATTCTTCAGAATTTTGTTAGAATCTAAGATATTAACGCATTTAATTCTGTACCTATAAGATGCAAAGCAGCAGCAGTGTTCAGTAATTTTTAATTTATCGATTAACAACTGTGTGAAATTCCTTTCGAGTGCGCAACTAGTACATAGTACTCACACGGTGAATGAAAAACAGCGTGAGATAATCACCATTACAAAAAAATTGCGACGTATGGTCTATGTATAAAGTCGGATAAGAAACTTTTAAATAAACATTATTAAACCTACATATCATTATACACTATTTAAAAAAACAACAGCCGAGTGTCATCGGTAAACATCAAATATAAAAAAGTTGCTACGTTCTGGATGTTGCTCTTAATTTTGCATGTTTTATTTTAAGCATGAAGCCACGGTAAGCGTTAGATATAAAAAGGAATCAGCAGTATTTTCTATAACAGTTATCGAATAACCTTACCATATAGGAGAAGTTTATAATCGTGACCTCCTCGTCTTCAGAAAGGGATCCCGAGGCTTCTTGGTCAAAAATGAATGTTTTCTTCAATGTGTATTTGACAGTGTCATTCTCTCCGTAACCGAGAATGGTCTTCTCTCGATATTCCCTGAATGCAAAATCATTCGCTTAGCAATATGTGATAGAATTTTCTAAAAATGCTTGGCTCCAATTAAAGGATAATGCCAAATTTTGGATTTCCACCATTTCCAAAAAATATAAATTCTTTAGTCTTCATAATAACGTAATCAAACGTGTCACCTTGAGGAAACGCGTTTCTTTAATAAGTAAAAAATATAAACATAGACGGTATAAATAAGAATTGTACAATCATTCTCATACAATACGATAATTACTTCAATACTACGTTCATTGTTTTCAAAAATTCTTCGCTGTATTTATTGAGAAACTTATAGTTTTTTCTTGTTTATAGGAATATTGCATTTAAGTTTTACCGCTTAGTTGTAAAACTCTGTATAATTCAATTTGTGAATTCAATTTGGTATTTATGTCAAAAGACAATAAAATTAGTTCAGCTGTGTAAATATGACAATGTTAAATCTTGAACGAATTTCACGGTGATAACAATTTAAGTTACAATTTAATAGTTCTACATAACATAAAAACCAAATACGACTTAACCACTAAAAGTGTGATCATTCTTATTTATTTTATTTCAAATCAGATTTCTTCGAAGAAAATAGAGATCGTTTTATACAAATATAAATAATCACACCGTTAGTCAATGAAAGACAAATGCTTACGATATTTAGACTGTTTATAAGGGCTTGTTCAGTAAAAGGATATTTAGGAGCTACCTAGTGGGCCATTTATTCCATTGAGATTTTTCTTTATGCATTATTAATTGTGCTTGGATTTCGCTCGATCTAATGCCTTCATACCGCATTAGGGGGTTGTTTATATACATATTTATATATATATTAACTTGAATAATATTAAATGATTAAGTTGGCACTACGGTTTATTTAACTTACTTGTACACAAAAGGTCCAACCTCCTGCAGTACAGGCTTCTTTCCCGCCATGATGGCATCCACATTGGTCACATTAAACACATAAACTTTAAAGAACAGTGGCACCGGAACTTTACGCCACCTTTCGAACATCATTGAGTTGTTATCCAGTTGTACGCTCTGAAATATTGATAATATTTAAAATAAATAAAATTCATTACTTTATTATTATACTAAAAGCTACCGTTCACGTAAAGGGAAACAAGAATTTTCGTTATCAATTGTTTCTGTACGTTCCCAACTCATTCACTAGCGAGAACTTGAGATAACTATTCGAAATGATTTGTTCTCCACAATTTGTGAACAATTTAATGAACCTATTTGTAGCTTATAGTTTTCGACAGTAGTTTTTTACATTCAATTTTTAAAGGATAGGTGTGATTACATTATATTTACATAACCTATATATATACATATTAGTACTATATACGTATTTTATTTTATACATATAAATATTATATTAACTTGAACATTCATTCAAACTAAGGATTCTAAAATGTCTCGATTAGTTAAATAATGAAATTCAATAGCTATTTAAGTGATCAGATTTCACAGAAATTACCGTAATTTTTATCATCATATCCTAGATTGACCGGGCATGTACGCTTCTGTTAAGCTTAGACAAATTCCTTATATTCAGTTTATAGTTTAATTACTAATATCTGTTACACTGTTGGACCGTTATTCAGATAAGTCATCGTTGTTCTACAATTAGAGTTAATGATCCCCTCTGAACAGGTAACTTAGCATTTTTAACCTTGAGCAGCGTATCTTTGAGGATTAATGAAATGAAGTCATACTATTATAAACACGAAAGTTTGTGATTGTGGATGGATGGATGTCTGTTAATAATTTACGTAAAAACTACTTAATTGAATTTGATGACACTTTTCAATATTATAGCTTATATATCAAAATAACACAATAATATATTCATAAAGATATAACCAATGATGAAAAAATGTACCATCTGCGAACTTTTCTGGCATGTGGTTCAAAACCGCTAGCTCATATCGAATACGATGTATGTATAATAGAACGATGGGAATGTTTTTGAATGGGATGGGAAGTCCTACAAAAAAGCCCACCACAGTATGTATCTGTATGTTACACGTAGTTCGGAATCTTTGCTGCTCTCGAGAAATAACGATGAAGTAGAATGTATTTTTTGAATTCAATCCAGGACTTTTGTAGGTCCCACGTTTTTATATTACCATTATTATTCTACATTTATTTATATACAGTTCTTATACTTAATATAATTATGCTGGTGCAGGCGACTCCGTTTTTCAACTCTTGAAAATTAATTATTTAGTGTTTGTTAAAGCCGTAACAAACTAATAATACTATAACTATAAATCCCTCAAAGTCTAAGAGGATTTATATCTAATATTAACTATTGAATCAATGTTGTTAAAGATTTTATTAAGACGAGAACTATTTAGTACCGTGCCTTAGATATACTCGTTAATGACGTCTGCAACACACTTATCGATTTAGTATAAAAGATACTATGCTAGACACTGTTTTGTAAAGTTTTATTTTCACACAGCTCGTCACTCTATGATTATGATACTCATTGTTTATTGAACTCATCTGTGTATAAGTTAGAATGAAAATTTAAGATTTTTCAATGTCATTTAACTGTCTTTAAGAATGTAATATTAACGCTTTTGTAACAATTTGTTTATTATGCATGTTTTTTTTCCCCTTTTAATTATTTTTCTGTATGTCTGTATTTTTGTGTCATGTCGTATACACCTATAATTAAGATTTTTCACTTAGTTTTATGTTTTGTTATGTGTATTGTGAATGTGTAAGTGTAAATCTTGTTGGTGTGTCTATTATAAATAAATAAATAAATTTTCAGCAGAGATGTAACGTACGGAAACGGATGAGAATACCAAAACGAAGAGGAGTAGAAAACTCGTGTTACATTACATCGCCGTGACTCGGTTTTAAGCATTTTATATGTATGATCAGAGAATTGACCTTTACAGTTTTATTATAAGTATGTTTTATTTTTTTATTTATTTACAGCTTGAACCTTTTAAAGTTTATCAGACACTAGCTGTACCCGCGACTTCGTCCGCATGGATTAGGTATAACAACTTAAAAATACTTATATTAGAAAACATATACTATCTACGTCAATAACTAAATAAACATAAATGTACTTTAATTTATAATTATTACTTAAAGACAAAAAAGGAAAGCAGCAAAAATGAATCACAATATTTTGAATTAGACTACAGAATTTTATACGTTTTTAATTACGTAATTTTATTTTAGTTTTTTTTCGGCGTAGTAAATACACTATATATATCCGTGCAAAGTGTTATCTTCCTAGCACTAACTGTTTCGACGCTAGAGTGAGAACGGGCGAATGAACGGACATGACGAAGGGTTCCTTTACGTAGACTGCGGAACCCTAATAAAAGTAGCCTAAGTGACTCCTTATTACATCAGCTACCAATCAAAAAAAGTACTGTCAAAATCGGTCCAGCCATTCCAGAGATTAGCCGGAACAAACAGACAGACAGACAAAAATTTAAAAAAATGTCATTATGGTGTATGTATCGTATATATATTTATATGCATGTAGTAAAAAACGGTTATTTCAATACGAAAAACAGACACTCCAATTTTATATATTAGTATAGATTAAGTTATTGTAATGAGATCGCTTACTTTTATTTTTTAGCTTAAGCTAAGCTTGAGATCGGAAGGCACATCACTTTTGAATTAATTCAATAAACTTGGTCCATGTTTTCGTTTTTATATTTGAAACAAGTTTATAACCGGTTTTGGACAAACGCAATAAAGAATGTTTGGTACTTTTATATACTCATATCTGTTAAAATCGTAATGAATATGGAATATTCGCATGTTCGACTGCTCTTCAACAGTTGTTCTTTCGAACCTTGAAACAGAGCGACCATGAATGCAGACAAGTGTGAATGAAGTATTATACGTACGGATAATCTCAATTAAAATATAAAGCAAACATTTGTATTAAATGAGCACGATAATCTTCAATTTTTTGAATTAAGTTACACCAAACACGCTGCGTCTTTATGGATGCGAGAATATTGAGATTTTTTTTTCCCACCCTTTAGGGGAGTCCATACATCTTCGATGGGAGGCGTCGTGATGTCCGACGCTCTTATTTGAGGGCTTTTGTCGTATCGGAGATCTGGTACGACGGTACTAATTTAAATACAATTGAATGTTAATAAAATTCTCATCCTTAAAACGTAATTAATTTATGTTATATTGGTAATATAAAATTACGTTTATAATAAAATTATTTTCTGTATATTATAGAAAAACATATAATAGCCGCTTACGAATAAGGAAGGCATTATATTTTAATTTTATTGCTTGATAAGTAGTTTTTCTAGTTAGACGAAGTAGTTAGTTGTAGCCGAAGCATATTTCTACCGCTGTTGAGTTACGTCTTTAATAAATGACGTATGATATGTGATACTTTTACAAATTTCAGTTAAAACTCTAAGGAGCTATATTACTATAGACAGATAAAGTCAGGGTAGAGTACATGAAACCTGGTCGTCATAATAAACATAGAATTATGCTTATAGTCCACAACTAAGCGGTTGCCAATTGCCAATAGAGGTATTTCCGAACTAATACGACTAAGGGACCTTCCAGAATTGTATCGTCATCTGAAGCGCCAGCAACGCACTTGTGAAGCCTCTGGCATGGTGTGTGTCCATGGATAGCGGTATGCTCCCTATTTTATTATAAAAAAGTCCAGTGGAAATCTATGTGGAAGCGGATTCTATTATATTAGTAGTACGTAAGAAAGATATAGTATATATAATGGTATATGTAATAGTATATAATGGTATAGATAGATACTATATGCAACCTACCTACATAATATTATCTTTGATGCAAGATACATAATTATATCAAAGGAGGATTAAAATTTAAGATTAACGAGATAAACTGATTGTTGAATTCATCATTATATAATTCTTCGTTGTTTTAATCCAGGTTAATACATATATGGTAGTTGCTTAAACAATTTACAACAAACAAAAATAGAACAAAAGAAAATAGGTGTATCATTGAGTAGAACATGAGTCCAATTAATTTGATAGGACGATCGGTCACCTTGAATATATCGTTTATAAAGCCTTAGAGGATAAAATAATTAATTTTAGGTACTTTATGTGCTTAGATCGAAACGAAGCATTTATTCACGTCGATATAATATTTTAAAGTACAATAAAGATAATTAAAGCAATTATAGCTAGGTAATTGTTGCGATAGCCATTTGTGGTACGTCATGAGACATACCTAAGTAGCTTTTATACAATATTCTAATTTAAATGCCAATATGTTGCGTCAGATTAAATTTGATTAGGAATTTACTATTTATCATTTTTACTATATTTTTATTTGATTATTTTAATTTTGGGGATTATTTCACATAAATAAATCTGCATTTACAATGCATTTCATCGACGACTGTTAAAGCTCGTTTAGTCAACGATTGATGATGTATTGATAAATGTGTTTATCATTACAAAATCTTAAGCAGCACTTTTTGAACATCTTTAGAATTAATACTTTTTTATGATTTTATATTAAATATTGCTTTGTAATCAGGGTTATGTATTCTTAGTTATAACTTATATTTATCTAGGAACGTGACCTAGAAATAATATTATTGACCCCATTAGCATTGTCACGTCATGCCATTTACCATCAACTATTGCTCTCTCTAACCAAGGTTAGCCATTAATTATATTCCAATTATATATAAATTAATGTATCCATATACATATGCTCATAAAGAGTATAACTATATTTTTAAAAATATATATATCTAAATAGAATAACTATTTTTTTGAGACGATAATAATACCCACTATGTAAATGTTCTATAAAGATAGAAGTGTCAAATTACCTTAATTAAACAAGTCACAATTTTAGGTGACACAATGCAATATATACGATTGCATATATATATATATATATATATATATATATATGTAGAAATGCAAATGATTACCTTTTGTATTTGTTGTCTGACGATCCTCGGGAAACCCCATGCGGCTAGCAACACTGATATTATCAATGCACATATTGATAGTCCAAATAACATTCTTGCATTTTTACCTAACATTTTCACTTTTTACGATCACTAGAAAACTTTACAAATACTTATTCTAAAACATTCCCAAAAATTGCGTCCAAACTATTTAAAATATTAACAATCAAATTAGTTCTTATTCATTTTAAGCGAACCGACCTCAGTGGCTACGTAAACAATAATACAGCCTGCGCCTGGGCACGTGTGTAAATCTTTTCACTATAAAAACTCAACGCCTGACGTCATTTAATCGCCTTATACGGTTTTAAAGCCTTATACGATATTACACTTTTAATAAATGAAACATAACCATCTACACTACGACTATATCTACGTCGGCCGTAAGTCCATACTTTAATAGTTGCTGTTAAATATTTGACATTCCTTACTTTAAATATGTTGATTTGGACATATGGCATCCAGCTCTGGGGATCAGCGAGTGACACAACGATTAGCAAAATCCAAAGAGCCGAAGACTCGATACTAAAACAGCTTGCTAACTCACTCTGGTTCATTAGGAACTCAGAGGTTCATCACTACCTAAACACCAGAACTGTTAAACATGAAATCAAGTGGCATGAAGAAAAATATAAACAGCGTTTAGCGCAGCACCCAAACCAGACTTTAGAGACGACTAAAGAGGCGTCACATATTAGAACTGGGAGATGTCCCAGTACCTAAGGAGTAGTTCCAAGTGTGGAATAACCTTCACCTGCATTGGGCATCTCGCCCAATCAACACATCTGCTAATAGTCTAGCGACTGATTGCAAGATAATTAATTTTAAAAAAAATGTTGATTGTCTAGTTTCCGATTATTGTGGCTCTCAGTTTAATCAGTCAAGAGAAGTTGTCGATAAAAATATATAGGTATAGATATTAATGCACACCTGATTGAATGTATGTTTGAAATATCTTTCGTTGTATTCTTAAAGGATACAAGCAAGGTTTGAGAATTTATAGATCATTAAGCAATTATTAAAGAGGTATGTACAAAAAGCACTAGCTAGTTAAAGGTTGCCGAACCTACTCAATTTGGACAAACTGACTGATAGACCTAAACAGACTGACTAATAGAGTATTTCCGATTGTTAACCATAGATCCAATTTCCAGCTAAATTGTCGTCCATTGTTCTGTGTTCCCTAAAATAGGTCAATTAATCCGTTTAGATACCATAATTAAAATTAGTTAACTTTAGCAGATAATCTTATTAACCTAATGGAATACAATTTATAATAAACAGAATATGAGGAGATATTAAAATAATCTTATGGTTTTGTAAATTATTTGTAGTATTTGTAAAATATCGTAAGCATGGTAACAGGCGTTCACAATTCCTACTTAAAAGTGGTAGAGCGTTTTGAAATTAGACCAATAAAGATTAAGAGGACCGTGCCTCCCTTAATTTGATCGTAAAGTCACGTAAGAGAAAGGACGAAACTTAAATAAAAACGTGACATTATTTTCATTATATAAGAAAAAAGTTTAATAGATAAAAACTGTTTTTAAGATAAAATCCAGCGTAATATTTATAATTGACCTATTACAATACAAAAAACTTATGTTAATTCAAGTCAAAAGAAGATTTGAATTTTGCGATTGGTAATCCTTAAATACCTTTAAAAAGTAAGTTTTGGCACCGACTCCAAGAATTATCCTCATAAGAACTATATAGCCTTGTGTGTTATTTACATATTATTTACATTACATACACTAAATATACAAAATTATCCTAGTAATACGAAACTAAATATATTATAAATAATAAAATATATTTTAAATATGCAAAAGGTATCAACTCGTATTTAATATCTACTTGATTTATTTAGGTTGATTTATAAAGGTGTTATAATGTTATGAAACTTAATCTAAGTCTAATGTTTTGTAGAATGCATTAATATATAATATAAGCGCTTATAATATTGCTTATAATTGTGATCGTTTTGAATTCAGATTTGTAGAGTTCATAGTGAGTTTACGTGACAATTTTAGTTGTCTATGTCCTATCCGTCAAGTCGAGGAAAAAGGCAAGGAAGTAGTTTCTAGAAGCCATGCGGAGCATTATCAATTTTAAGTAATTTCTTTATAATAATATAATAAAGAATGTATAGGGCTATATAATACAATAACCTTTCTTTACTAGAAAATATAATAATTAGAAAAGTAACAATTTTTAAGGAAAAGAAATCACGTGAATATTAATTTTATTCTGTTTTATAGCGGTAACAGAAATACCTCCTGAAAATTTTAACTATCAGGCTTAATGTTATACATACAGCCTGGTGGAAGGACTGCAAAATCTCAGTTAGGAAGGGTTGCTGCTTTTACGCATGGGCTACGGATATGGTAAATTTGTTAAGGTATAACAATATATTTGTGTACAAAATTTCATCGAAGTCTTTAATGCATAACGGATCGACAGTCTTGCCGCGTACTGTTACATACGGTTTTTATGCATACATTGCTGAACCCTGAAATTATTGCCAATCAGCAATAAATGCCTATATATTCCATCAATTATTTCACATTTTGGGATTAGACTTTATCAAACTAATATAAAAGTAATCAGAAGTAAAAATAGTGATTTTTAGTTATTGGTATTATAATTATAAAGTATAATAAAATAGTTTCGTCAAAAAAGGTGTTTTTTTTTTTTAAAAACAAAAACGCGACGAGGTAACAGTACCTACGCTTGTCAAGTCATTCCAAAAAAGATGCATTGATTACAACTATTAAATGTTGGTAATAAACAAATAGGATATCAATAATGACAAAGTAGACAGATCATCTCATACTGCATTTTACTGACCACCGAATTGGTTCACATTAAAATTTCTACGTTACGATTTTGATGTGATCTCTAAGCGACATATTATTTTGTTTAGAGATCACATCAAACTGTCTAATCAGTCTGTCAAATATACTAGTATTGCATTAGTTTACTAGTTGTGGAATAATGATGTACTTGAAGGGGAACAAAATTTGACAAGGGACGAGACCATTAACCATTTAATCATACTGAAGTCCGGTAAATATACTATAGTGAACTATCTATCTATTAAAACTTTATATATAAGTTAAACATTATTTATAAGTTTATAAGAAACACAATTCTAGTAAAGATAATAAAAGCGTATTTTTCTAATGTAGGCTTTAAGGAAAAATTTAATAAATATTATTGTTTTCTGCGCTAGTTATAATTAATCGCATTCTATTAAAGAATATCAAGAAATGATGTAGGTATTCTTACATATACAATATATTTTAAAGTTATAATTTTTAATTGATTTGATTTTTCCCACTGCAACATTAGCAGGGTGCATTCCTTTAATGGACGAGTATTAAACCTGATAGTTATAAGTAAATACTTTTTCCAATTCGACTACTCAGTTTTAATCGGGATTTATGTAATAAAACTGAGTAAATTAACTCTATTTTTTATTATAAAAAGTGTTGTAAAAACGCAATATAAAAATAATAAAGATTATTGCTAGTATAGTTTACGTAATAAAAGCGAATCCGCTTGTAAGATGTTAAAATAGATCTAAAATAATCAATTCAGCATTTTATTTTAAAGAAATAAGTTTGATCTTTAAGGGAAGTTAAGAACCAAGTTTTAACCATTAGAATCACGTCAAGTAATATTTTTTTTACTTTTAAGCTATTAACAAGCTTCACTTATTACCTACCCTCATATTACATATTTTCTACCCTCACTATGTTCTTGAAATACTAACTACTTATGTATGTGTAAAATTATCGCACTAACTACCTAGTGGCATGTATGCTAACCAACCGTTTATTGATGTTACGTTAGGTCGACTCAGGTTCAAATAATCTCGTGACAAATGAAAATTTTAATTAATTTTATTTTTATATTCATGTCGAAACGGTGAACTAGAGCTAGAACAAGAACGGCCTCATCTAGAACTACCGCAGAATTTAATGAAATATCTCCACTCTAAGCTCATATTAGAAATGAGGAATGAAATGAAATAAATCCAAACAAATGACAAAGGCAACAGAACAAAATAATGAATAAATTATTTAATTTAAGCAGTGAGTGGAGAAAATAATGCCGTTCAGAAATATCTAGTGTTTTTTTTGGAATCAACTTTGTCGTGTTTGGATTTGCAAGAAATGATATAGGTAAAATATCATGAACGACATGGTTCAATTGTTCCTAGCGTGTAAAAACAAAATTGAGCTCAAACAACTTAAGGCAAATAACTACCAAACTTAAACATTTACGAAAGATAAATATTTTCCAAAGATCACACCGAAAAAGTCGAAACAAAGAAATTCGAAAAATAACGAAGGTAATCGATGTTGTTAAATTATCACGTGGGCTTAAATGTTCGTGTCGCAAGAGCAGACAATCAGTGGAGCGAGCCCTACATTGACATCCGCGTGATGGACGCCTGAAGCGGCGCTGCTCTGACGACCAGGTAGCCAAGTGGACTCGGCAAGTCCTAATTAACATAGCCAGAAACATTGAAGGCCTATGCCCACAAATGGATATATTACGCTAAGACAACATTAAGTTGACAAAAAAGTATTAAATATTATTATTATAATCACGTAATTAATGTATGCATATTGTTAAATAATAATTGTGAGAAATAAAGGTTTTTGTATTTTTATTGTTTCCCACTATATGACGACCTCTACGCTTTTGTGGAAATAAAAATTTAAAAATGAAGCGCGTTTTTTAGAAACCTTATTAATTAAACCTACCTTAATTTTATTTGATAAAGCAGTACTTTGTTATTGGCTGTCCGTTGTTCTAGTCTGTGTATATTATTATTATTTTTACAGAGTTCATTCTTATCAACCAACTTTCGTAGCGCTTCCCAAACTGAACGTACCATTTTTCCCAAAGTTATTTTCATACTGACGGAATCTTTAATAACAAAAACGTACCTCAACTAACATTGAACGAAAACCTTTTCAAATATTTCGTTTAAGGAAATATCTGATTTTACTTGGTATTAAATTTTATTTAAAATAGTTTGGACTCTACAATGGACTGTTACACCGGTGAACTGAACAAAAATATTGTTCCAGGCAATTAGACTACCGTCCAGTAATTTTGATCGTCACGCAATTGATATTAATAATGATACAATTATGGGTGATTATACCGTTCATGGAGATTAAATTTATTAGCTTATACCTATTTCGGCCGATCACCATTGGTATTAATGGCAATTGTGTATTAGTTTTGTGCCTGCTCATAAACTGAGTTTGTTACATTTAAGACATAAAAATGATTATTTTATTCTCTCACGGTGTGAAGTTCTTTGCAGGGATAAATTGCATTGTTCTGACATAATTTGAATTTGATGTCTTAATTCTATTAATAGCAATATACTAATAACTTATGAAAACATTGCATTTTAAAATATGAAAATTTATCTATAATCAACCACTATTATAGATGCGACATGATAACAATTCATGTGGGACATCCCAACAATTAAGATTAAAGGTCACGTCCTCGTTGGCTATTTCCGCGTAAATAATATTAGTTTATGATTCTAATGAGTTTTGTTGCTTTATGCTAGTTAGCTGGATTAGTTATTTGGGAATATGGATCCCTTTCCTACTAGCTCGTTAAGGAATTTTCAAATACAACGCAATTAATTAATAATTTATTATATCAGTTTAAATTTAATTATTCATGGTCCTATAAGACGAGAGCCTCCGTTATAAAACGTGAGATGACGTTTGTGACTCTCAACCTAAATGTCATGCCATCAATTCGAATAACAGGTAATATAAAATAGCATTTTCATTGTCCGTGCTAGTCTTGCTACGATCGAAGTGATGTCACTTGCTTAGGTCGCATAATAAAAGCGGCAATTATTTTCTAGTACATTTATATATAGAATTGAAAAAACCAAACCCGTTATAGATTAATGAAGAGAGATTGTTTTAATATGAGGAAAAACCTATCAATTGTTCATACTTAATCAAAATCAAACAGTAATTCGATAAGAAAATACCGAGTTCCGCATTGTGGTGCGTACATGCGTAGGTTTATTATATGTATGTATATTAGGACAGACCCGTGTGTCGCCGAGTGAGTGCCAAACCGATCAATCTTCCTCTGTGTGGCTTTTACTCGCTAGTATATTCACTGCGCATACGCGCCCGATCGTGATGAGGAGCAAAGGATCTATGTAAACGACTGCACTGACATAAAATAATTAGCGCGCGTGGAGTAACGAGTGTCGACCAGCCCGTTGCTAAAGTCAACGTTGCGATAGACGGTGTGGCTCTTATTTAATTCTAGCTATTGATATGAATTGACCTATCTCTTCCGTTAGAGCATGTTGGGAACTATAAATTATAGGCTACAATCCAGAATTAGGTTGGTTCTGTTATAAAATCACATATAAATTAAAACCGATTTCGGAATTATAGTGGCTCATGTACTTTACAATAGTTACAATCTTTGTTTGTGAATATGTAAACTATATCAGTTATAATAGATAGAATATCTATAATACCATAGCTTCTTATAAAAAGTATATATACATTTCCCCAGCATTTCACGTCTTTTATCTATTACCTATATATCTATATTAACTTAAGATGAAAATAACAATAGATTGTATACAATATTCTTTCATATCTTCTTTAATTAACACGAATGTGTCATAAATTATCAATGTACAATAATAGGACAAGATTTATTGAGTAAGAATTTCATAGAAACTAATATTTTCATGGTTAGTAATTAATAATCGTGCCATAATAACATGAGTGTTCTCAGTATTTCAATGCCTCTTATAATTAGTTTGTGTAAAGTATTAGCAGGAAAGATCTATATGAAAATGTTTTGCTTTAGTGAACGAACTAATTCAGGCTAAAGGCAGGTAAATTTAATACTTATGGATAAAACCTTACCAAATAATTTTACACTTTTTGCTCTTACACTTGCGCAACATAAGTGTTCCTACACTAAATTAATGCTGTTGATACAAACATAAATTACCCATCCTCAATCAATGCTCAAGCTTCAGTGAATCGGAACATTATTATTCAGTAGTAACCTGACCCTGTTTCATAATACATATTAGGACCTACATCGCTCATACTGACCGGGATGACACTGTTATCATATCATAACATATCTTTTCAGCCTTTATCTTTTAGCCTTCGAAAATGAGCCTTTAATTAATAAATAAATCAGTCTACTTTAACTCGTCTAGCAACTATTGTATGTGCCCTTCAATCAAATTGTTTGTCCTATGATGAGTGAGTAATAAATAAATTTATAATAAAATATTATTATCGGTACATAATTTTGAATAAAAATAAATCACAAACATTACGTTATATCGAATAGTAAACTTAGTGGAATGGAAACAATTTATTGTAAAGAAGAGCTTGCTGCATCGAATTTGGAACTAAACGAAGGCACGAACGTTTAGTTCATGGAAAATGCATCTGAGTTATGAGGTTTTGGCATTATCATACACCTAAACGACACAGCAAAAAATTTACGACTATCGTCAAATTTGTGGTAACCTTTATATTATTCGAAAATTGTAAAAATAACGTAGCTTCACTAATATCGACCTTGTTTTAGATAAAACTAAGTACAAACTTAGGTAACTGTTAAATTATTCCGATCGCGTAAGCTATTAGTAAAGTGATAATTGTTTAACTTAGCCCATGAATCATGAAGTTTAACTACAAAAGATTTTTCTTACCCCAATATTCGGGACTAAAAAGTTTCAGGAGCTGGACATCATTTTTACCCTGTCTAACATTGCTTTTCTCATTCTGAAGCAACGCTATTAAGAATTATATACGAATTATTAAGGTTAAGGAAATATTCACCAAGCTTTCGGCTTTTGTTACGCTATATACGAAATTATTATTAACAGAAAACGCTATGCTTCATCTTGATTAAGTTATATACAGGTAATATTTTGAAGGCATGATTCGCCAAAATTGTTTAAGACATGGTCAGACTTTTGAAGGTATCTTAAAAGATAAAGCAATCGAAAAATGATCGTTTCTTACCTGGCTCGTTGTAAAATATTATTTTAATCACATTTATTATATATCAGAGCCTTGCAATGTTATTGTCAGAGCGCCCATAGCTTTATTTTTACCTTACTCATCCATCCATCTTGTTTCTGGTTGCGAGCACCTGTCCGTTCTAGTTTACGATCTCAAATGAGTGATTTATACAAAATATTCGGAATTCGGATATTCTTACGAACGTGAATACTTTTACGTCTTCATTTTTAAAACTTTGTATGGTTCCAAGTTTTATTTTTATATTAAAACGACATACATTAAGTAAATGGTAAGTTAAAATTTTCACTTTATTTTATTGTTCTACAATTTATACCCACCCTTTTTATTGAGCTTATGGTATTCGGATTCTAGGACGCCATATTTGCTTACCGATTCTACCAAATATAAAAGTATTACTATTGTTTGTATGATTGTTACAGATGATGCAAATGAGTGTCAAAATAAAACATAAGTAGAAAAAAATAATACTAACACGTTACATCAGCAAAACGTGGAAATTGAATTAATAGGTGAAAAAAAGCATCGTAAATCATAAAAAAACATACTGTCTAGTTGAGCTATTATCATTTGCGATAGGTCATAGGGGCCATATAATGCGATATTCAAATGAGGCATAGCAATATAAAAAGGTAGTTGCTAATTGTAATTCATTTCTCGTACACTTAGTTAGAAACACTACACTTTCTTGCCAACTTCCTAACGATGTGGTTTATGTGTTTTGTGTTAGTTTTGACTGCTTGTGGTGAGGCAGGTAATACATTTTTGTTCATATTAAGTAGCTATTTAAAATATACAAGGTTAAATCTTTATAATTAAAGAAATGACCATGTTCCAAATTGATTCAATGGCTCAGTGACAATATTTCTGGTATAACTGTAAATTGTATGCATTTATCCCTATAAAAGTTGATTAGTTATTTTTCAATACTCTTTTAAATTTTTTGCTCTGTTCAGCTCTGCTCAGATTTATTGACACATTAATATTATTTACAAATATGCTAACTGGTATATCATATATACGAGTATTAGAGAGGCTATAGCGACACTAGAAAATAATTGATTATACCGCTTTGCGGAATCCAGATTTAATGTCAATAATTTGATAAGTTATTTGCAGCGTCAGGGAAATTTTTCTCAGTTGATGACATAATACTATCAGAAAAGGTACCCGTAAATGGCAAGGATGTAGTTTCCGTTCCTAGTGTGACTGATGACAGGATTGTAAACGGACAGGAAGCTGACATAAAAGATTACCCTTACCAAATATCTTTTATTGTGAATAACTCATACTTTTGTGGAGGTTTTATTGTCAGCGAAAATTATATTATGACGGCCGCTCACTGTGCTCAAAAGTAAGTTTATTTTTTAGCAGAGACTTTAGATAGACTTTATTAGTCATACTACGTTGGTTTCAAATTTAGAATTCAAAAAGTAACGAGACAACTTTGTATGGAAAACTAAACTATTTGGATTTGGAACTAAATAAACGAGCATCGTGCGAACAGAATATTTATTGATTATGCTAGACATAATCAATAAATATTCTGTTCACTAAACACTTGATATAGAATATTTCATAAATTTAAAATATCGTATCGACTTTACATATAGACAAAACGATCGAAAAAAGGAAGAAACAATACTAAACTACTTCGAACTAATGACAATAGTCAACTATTTTGTAGAGTCTGATCATGTTTTCCACTGTGTTATGTGACTAATAAACATAATAGTACTGGTACTGGTGATCGTAGTTTCTAAAGGTGACGCCGTTTGAAACTACGGTAAAAGATAATGAAGAAAGGGTTTGACACTAATTCGTACAGTTATTCTTGTATCAATAATTTGTGTTTTCTTATATTTTAAATTCTAATTTCCCAGGGGAAAAAGCGGATTTTGATAGCATTGTCCTCAATATAATAATATCAATTTTATTGATTTTATATAACAACTCAAGTTTTTAAACATTTTTCTCAATTGCTACGGTAAATTTATACTTGAGATGTTTTTCTATTTAGTGTCGATCCTAAAACCGTGGTGCTACGAGCCGGAAGTTCATTTCGGAAGAACGGAACAATCATTGAAATAGCAGAAGTCACTCCTTTTCCGGAATATGACGACCCACCTTTTGACAAAGACGTGGCGTTTATGAAAACTGCAAAACCAATTGAATTTAGTGAAACTATGCAACCAATAGCACTACCTCCTAGAAATAGAGCTGTGCGTGGAAATTCGGAGATAGTTGTGAGCGGTTGGGGAAGAACAAGAGTAAGCTTTATTCATTCTTATATCATTAAAACCTCTTATTTTTAACCAATTTCAACTGAGTTTTTTATGTCGAGAAATATCTAGAAACAAGTTGTTATGGTAAGCGACAGCTGGGTATAAGATAATGAATATGATTTGGACAGGTATTTTAGTCAGAAAACTAAACAAACCTTTACAGTGGTAAATCAAATGATTTTCATTTACAGCAAGGTGCATCATCAATTCCAGATCGTCTTATGTCTGTTAAACTTCCAGTAGTAAATTATTATCAATGTTTCCTTGTATATCCTACGGTGCTCACCACGAATATGTTCTGTGCCGGAAACTTTTTCCTCGGAGGGGAAAGCACTTGCCAGGTATTTATTTTCCAGTATTATCTAAAAATGTCAATACATCGAAACTTAAGAGGCATATTTTGCATAGTTATTTTATGTTATAGTGGTTTTATATTATACAACAGCTAATTAGATAGAACCACACCAAACCGCGAAACAAAAATCCTTACGCAAGCCTTAACTAATTACTTCGAGCAATAATCCGTGGTTATCATATTTCTTGTGGTTCCAGGGTGATTCAGGTGGTGCGGCTGTTCAAGATGGCATGGCTGTAGGTATTGTGTCCTTTGGACGAGGCTGTGGGCAAGCACTTTCACCATCGGCGTTTGCTAATATTGCCTCACCTTTACTGAGAGACTGGATTACGGAGAATACTGGATTATAGACATACATTTAAAATGAAGATTTTATTTTAAAATAATAGTTGTTCGTTAATCAGCTGATTTGGATATATTTGAATCTCAAGTTGTTGTTTCGATTTGAAAATTATGTTATAACTTCAAACTATATTTTTCCAAGAAGACGAAGCGGGTCGGCAACAAAGTTGATAACTTATTGTTATAACGCTGTATTTGAATTTGTGAAGTAAACTTAAATGTTAAATATTTTTTCGTAGATACACAAGTTTACGTCGTAATATTTGTATATTTAAGGGATTTATCAAATAAAATGGACGTTAATATAGTGCGTACCAGCATTTTCATAAAAAATACGCGGATTTTATACAGTTCAAGATAGCCCATATAATATTGTTTTTAGTGATACTGCAACGATAATTTTATATTCGTGTTTTATATAAGAATAAAACTAATAAGTGATTCCAAAGTCTATATACTTATAATTATTCCACTATAGTCGTATAAGCGGAATAACCTTTATATTTATCGGCTTTTTCGGTCTCAATATTCGAAATAAAACTCAACGGTATCCTGAATCGGTGTCACCTAGCAGGATCGTGCTCGCTGTTTTGGGAGAGGAAGTAGTTTAAGTTGTAATAAGAAGTTTGGCGTTTCGCAACTGTGAGGTAAGTATACTATAAAATTGGTCCTCTGGGTGGTGGTCCATTTTCCATATAATCTAAAAATAACCACAACACATCTGTAAGTGTATGATAAATTTTAATGTTTTCAAAGTTAAACATAAAAAAACAAAATTCTTCTTAAAAAACCAAAAACAATACAATAATATTATAAGAATACTAGATGATCCGGCAAACGTTGTTTTGCCATACATGTGATTTCAATTTTCAATTAATTATTCGAATATTATTTAAAATTTGACACTGCGATGGTAGCGCCGTCTGTCGGATCCAATGTCAAACATTCCAAAATCAATAACTACTAATAAATTAAAAATTAATTAAAAAAACATTGTCCAGCTGACAAAATTGTGAATCTAAACCATTCCCAGATCCCCTTGAACACACAAAAAAATTTCATCAAAATCGGTCCAGTCGTTTGAGAGAAGTTCAGTGACATACAGAAGAATTATATATATAAAGATAATAACTTCGGCTGTTCGAAATATCTTGAGAAATATCCAATGCTGAGTCACCTATCTTGTATGCCTACTGCAAACAACCCCAAATAATTATTGTTCATTCGGCACTCGAAACCAGTTGTTGGGGTAGATACCTTTGTGCGTAACCAACAAAGCCACAAATATTCAAGATAACTTAAATATATAAACTCAGCATATCTCTATTTAACTTTTTTTCTCTTTAAACGTAATAGAAGTCAAAGCATCTGCGAATGCTAAAATTAAACTCAGAATATTTCTATTTTAACTTTCTTTTTTTTTCCTCTTTAAATGTAATATAACGTCAAAGCATCTGCGTATGCTGTATTACTTAATCTTGTGGAAATTAATAACATTACTCCTCACTTAAGATTGTATAACTTCTTTTATAACAAGGACTGCGACTCCTTGGTTACAAACCAAATATGTAAACAAAACAACTAATCCACTGTAAAGGAGAAGGAAACAAGAAGGTATCCAATAGCCGCTTCTTTCCTTCTCCTCCAACCTAACTTTGTATCATTGTAAACCAACCATAAAACATAGCAAAAAAAAAAAAACAAAGCCACAAATACTGTTTTGCTGGTTAAGCATATAATGAAAAATAATGATTCGCGATGTTCATATAAAGTAAATGTATGTTTCGTAATGATTCTCATAAATCAAGGCTTGTTATTAAAGATGTTTCCGTTCAGCACTACAATTTAAGATAATCATACGTTAAAGCCATACTGACCAAAACATATGTCGCTAAAAATAACTTAAAGAGCGGTCACCATGAAATTATTGCAAAAACCAAAGGAATGTATTTGATTTGGGCCTTGATTTGAACCGCAACCTAAAGTAGGATTGACGCTGCAGAGGCACCAAAATAAAGTACCGTAGAGTATATTTGTTATAATACGCTAGTTAAACTGTGATATCCATGTAAAAAATAGCAACAATTAGTTACAATTGCATATTGTAAAGTAGTATTCATAGCGGACTTACATGCATTCCTTCATATAAGCGATAACTGTAAAAACTATATTTCAAAGTTAAACCTAATAGTGTTTTTGGTACATGTTAAAAAAAGAATATTTACGTCACGCATCTTTGGCTTATTGAAGTGATCTTCTTTCTGTGAAAGTGAATGCAGTTCTTAACATATCCTATCTTTTTTCACTTTAAAATCTCTTACTTGATTCACGCATTGATCACACGTCTACAAAATCTACTATCGAGTGTGTTCTTTTAAACTATTTGGGTTTATCCCCACTGCCTCCTTCCATCATCGCACGAGCCGTACTAGCTCTGCATTCCATCCGCACCATCTCGATGGATGGAAATCCTTCACCGTTCGCTTTAGAAGACGATCTTTTGCGGACAAATGAACTGGGGAATCGGTTCCCAGCGGAGGTCTTCCCAACCAGAACGAAGATTCTTTAAAAAGAGCGCATACTCCTCCGTTATGTGCCGGTAAAGCAAGCAATAAAGTAAAGAAAAGAAATAAAAACGTATATCTTTAAAGAAAAATAAAATTAATTAGAATAAGATCAGGAGACATAAGGTAAGCTATTAATAGTTTATGTATAACACAACTGATATACTTATAAATGCATTTTACTACACCCAGAGCACAGCCAATATATGTCCATATTTAAAAAAATAATAAAAGTATTAAAATTCATACGTTTACGGTTAATTTTACAAATGAAAAACCACTCGAAGTCAAACGGTACACTAATAATTATAATAAAGTGCAACTTGAACCAACTAGTGAAAAAGATAAATGTTAGCGCTTTTATCGGTAACAAACTACTTCCTTACTGAATGATTGACAAATAATTGAATTTATAGGACAACGGTTGTTTAGATTTAGGCACGTTCCGGTATTTTAGTTATTTGTCTAATATTGCCATCAGTGTTAGCCTACATAAGTAGCGGTTTATGATCTACTTGGGTGCAACGTAGGATTTACCGTTTTGTGTTGTGTCTAATTGTGATCAATTTAAACATGTTGCTATTTTAACCAATTTTGGTGAATTCAGTTTGTGACACTTCAATATATTTGCATGAGGCAAATGTAGATTAGGTTTAGCCATAGTCTGGATTAGTCAAAGAAGGACAATAAAAATTAAGACGATTCTTCACTTCCTGGTTAAGTAAGATCGGTGCCTTAATATTTATTATTCGGTTGAGGAGTAATCTTATCCTATGTTGTTAAATCATCAATAAACAGGTATTTTCGAAGAAATATGACTTAGGGACCTTCGAAAAAAGCGTATAGGCGTATCTTAAAGGCCTGCAACGCACTTGTGAGGCCGCTGGCATTGCGACTGTCCATGGTCGGCGGTATCACTTAAGATCAGGTGAGACTGCTCGTTTGCCCCCTGTATTATAAAAATGAAATATGAATAAAACACTCCTTTATACATAATTAATACTTTAATATTTACACTTACAAGTATTAATAATTTAATTACTCTTAATATCACAAATTATCTATCATACTTTTTATAGAGAAAGTCACGCCAGAGACCATAGCTATCAAAGAGAACACAACAATAATGGCATTTTTGATCAACACTATCTTGTACGGTCCAAGGTCCTTGCCCCATCGCCAGACGGTTTCGGTTATGGCAGGCAGTGACAGGCCAAGACAGGACAGACAGATTGCACCCACTAACTCCATGAAAAGCTCCAATCTTGGTATTGCGCAGGCCAAACCAACTAAAAGTATGATTAAAATAATTATATTATATTATTATTTAATTATATTTTTTTATTTTTTATTTTTACATAATTTATAGACTAAATGTGTTGCTAACTATATATAGTTACCTACATAAATTATGGAATTTGAAATCTTACTTATAATCATATCGTCGATACCATTTAGTTGTGTCATCTTTTTTCAATTAATAACAACCTATTTTATTATATTATATACTAAATTGTGGTTATTATGGTGCCAGCATATGACGTTAAATAATCTTTGTAGATCACGTAATTTAAAAAATACTTTGCAGGAAAGGACCCTTAACATAGGGAACAGTTATTTTGTTATATTGCTATACTTATAAACTTTGTTCACCTGTTAAAAAAGTACCGAATAGTCTGACGGCTGCCAAAGCCCATCTATGGCGACTAGCAGGGATCTTGTCACATATTCGTCGCCATGTGACATCCACTGGCACGTAAAAAATCAGAGCGTAAGAGAGGATCATAACACACGCTACCAGGATCTTAGCGGTCTGGGCTAGGCTGCAATAACCATATTAAAATCATTGAAAACACTAATTACAATCCAAAATGAAGGAGTCCCTTATATCGCTTACTTACTTTATTCTTTTTTTAGTGTTTGTTGTCAAAGTGGCAACAGAGATACAACAACTGTCTATCATAGTTTGTGATATAAAATGGGAATATTATTAGATTTCATCGTTTTCCGATGATTTAACTATATACTTAATCACTCGATTCGCGGATATTCAAATTGGAACGTTATTAATGATATTGGTTTTTATTTTTCTAAGTAAATATTGGTTAAAAAAAAATCCTGTATTGAGCGCCTTTCCTAAAGCGATCGGCATTAATACTGTCTAATGTTAAGGCGTCTATTATTAAGTCACAAACAATACTGTGAATGTAACTTCTAAAGCTTTCTATCGGACTGTGAATATAATAAATTATTTTTTGTATACTCACATTTCATCCTGTGGGAGGTTGAGAGTGAGACTGCCTCTAACAGTTTCACCGAAACTGAGGTAGCCACAGAAGCCCACAAACCCATACAATGCCACTACCGCGCTCATTGCAATGTTTAGAACACCAGGACAACCCAGGAATTGTTGTGGTTTCGTCATTTCATTTTCGATTGGCATTACAACACCTATGCCTTCCATAGCGAATAAGCACGTGCTGAAGAGAATGAAATCCGTTAAAATTTCAAGTTTTCAGACACCAAAAAACAAAACTCAATTAATTTTTTTTATTTTTGATGGAATTCAGTAAATTTTAAGCTGAAACTATTATGAATATCTGTTTTATGCTATTTTTCTGAGCTAAATCAGTTTTGCGTAGAATACTAATGAAGAATATTTTAAAAAGTAATAAAAAAGAGATGACATTAAAGCAGTAAGTTAATGTAGAATATTGAATGTAGTAAAATATATTGTTCATATATGTGATACTTGTATACAACAAAGATGCAGGTAACGAAGAAAAATGTTAAAAATACCTTATGAAATTTGGTAGACCAGCTATTGAAGTAGCCATATTTCTCGACGATGGCGGTGGTGGATCTCTCAGGCAGTAGTAAATGGATATACATATGGAAGCCAACCATACAAAGTTGGCCACTGCTGAGAAGGGAACTAGATATTTAAGTTTAGTTATCTGATTCAGTGGTACCAGGATAACGAGGCACAAAGCACAGAAAGCGGATACAGACC
Organism: Pontia daplidice; assembly: GCA_963693355.1. NCBI lineage: Eukaryota > Metazoa > Arthropoda > Insecta > Lepidoptera > Pieridae > Pontia > Pontia daplidice. The sequence continues at coordinate 30,332 of CAVNZL010000107.1, read as the reverse complement.
ACTTTGGGCCGCCATATTCGTCTGAAATCTGAAACAAAAATATATTTTTTAAATTTAAAATTAATAAAATAGTTCAACACTTTCGCAAATTTTTGGAGGTCAACCTTCTTTGTTTTCGTGCCTCTCCACCCGAAAAATCATTATTTCACTAACGAAAGAACCCATGTTAATAAAGTTTTTTAGTGTTTTCTTTTTAATATGAGTAAAATTAAAGATTGTTTAAAATTTGATAGGTAATGTAATTTAATATAGATTCTAACCTGCTTAAAGGATTCCGATATAACAACGACATATACACAACATGCTCCCAAGTGGGTCACAGCCAAAGCCCAATCAGCTAGTTCTCTGAAAAAAGAAAAACAAATTGAAATAGTGGCACAAGCGCAACAGAATGAATTATATTAATATAGACTCTAAAATAAAGCCATATCCAGCCAAATCATATGTTTGTAATTTTTGGAGGTACTTAGTATAGTGCAATTCATTTATATTAGTTTTTGATATAATCGATAATATTATGTAATTATACCTGTATAAAAGAGGTAGAAGAAATATGATTCATTGTAAATAAATTTAAAGGAACCGATAGAGGGTTTGGTTTAAATAATGTTTTATATCAATCGCATATGTATGCAGTTATATTTATAGTTGTATAATATTGCAGTTGTATATGTTTTGATTCTGAGAGCTAGGTTTAATAAGGCTCGAGTAACTTCCATAAGTTTTAATACAATTAGGACGCTAAAATTTTAATTAGGCAGCTTAAAACTCCGATACAATACTGTTCTCACTGTGTTTGAGGATCTCACAGAAATTGTTTACCGGCTTATGAAATATTATTCCATTTTGTTCTTGCTATATACGCTCATTTATGGCAACGCTTAATAGTAACAATTTTCAGTTTGTTTGTGTGATTAACTGTTATTAATTCCATTAGCCTCTTCAGTCACTGAACAACGCAGTGGTGGATTTAAGTACTTTATAGTTTTGAAGCCGTCAGCCTGCCTAACAGAAGATCAAATGGTTGAGTTATATATTGGAGGATAAGTAGGGAAGCCCAGCCCTTTAATATCTATTAGTTGTGTGTTATAAATGATGATTCTGGGATTTTATGGAAAAGAGCACATTTTAACTGACAACAATACTAAATCTGTTTAATTAATTGTAACCAACATGATGTGTATTCGTTATTCAATTACGTAAACATATATTCACTAATAAATTTAATTTTAGCTAAGACAATAATAAAAAACATTTGTCATATTTATAAAAAAATAGTTCTACTTATATCAAAATATTCACCGAAATAAGTTGTTCCAAGACTTACAAAAAAATAAGAAAGACGGATAAGATTATACATATAATAAATATCAGATCCCAAAAATATGTTATCCTACAAAAAATAAATAAACCATAAACAAAAAAAAGTATCTAAGGTGTCAATTAAGTAATTATGTTATAAGGGTATAACTATATATGGGTATAACATATAATATGTAAGTTATATATACCTGACATGAGGTGCAAATCGTCGCACAGGTTTAGGTCCATTCTGAAACACTATGTCACATGTGTCTGCATATCCCAAACAGGGTTTTTTCATCTCCACGCAGAGTTGTTGTGACGTTTTCACCTGTAAATATATTTTTTTAATAAGTTTCTGGTAAGTTATAAATTTTATTAATTAAACAAATTGTACTTTCATAAAAAAAAACTAGTATTGCTAATGAAGCTAATCTAGGATGCAATAAAAAATAAAAATATTGTCTTTAATATGACGTTTGAATAAAAATAATTATTTAATGCCATTAAATGAAAAGCCAAAAAGTTAAATAAATTGTATTTAGTATAGAACAACAACTGATTTGTTAGCGTCGGTGAACCTATTGTTAATAAAGGGTATTTAAAAAGAAAATTTCTTAAATAAAGACATTATTATAATATTAATTATTATATTCTTATACTAAAATGGGTTGTTAGACAATTAAAACAGCCGCGCAATGAAAGATGCTGAGATAATTCTTAGAAATATAGTAAATGTTTATGCAATTTGAAATAATTTTCTCTTACATACTCTATTTCTAGTAAACTTGGTAATTGTTTTTACGAAGTTATGACGTAGGTTAAGGATTTGTTATTCTTGTAGGGCTTTTAAATTTAAACCACTAAACATTCTTGACAGTAATAAATTGCTTTAGTAAAATATAAAAGGTTATTGGCGTAGAAAGAAAATAACATTAAATATGTACAGAAAATAGACTTTAAACATTTTACTAATAAATTACTAGGAAATGAAGCCGCAAATTACTAAAATTATCATATTATAATTATAACAGCAGGTACTTCAATTTGGTATGAAGAGTAATCTAAATTGTAACTAATAATAACCATTGTAACAAAGTAATTTTCATGCTAGGCATATGTAAACAAACGCAATTGCGGTGGGACAAATCAATTCGAATGGGATGGTGTTATTAATATAATTTGTAATTATAATTACTAATATGCGATTAGTGTCGTTGAGGACAATAATCTTTGTGTATTTGTTTCAGAATAATCATATTGTCCTTGTTATTTTTGTATATTTTAATTTAATTTTTGTATATTTTAATATAATTTTGTTTTGTAATTATAGTTATATATATAATTCTTCTGTGAGTGTGTATGTCACTGAACTTCTCTCAAACGCCTTTTTATATATTTTTTTTTTTTATATAGAACAGGCGGCAAACGAGCAGGAGGCTCACCTGATGCCAAGTGACACCGCCGCCCATGGACACTCGCGAAGCCAAAGGGCTCACCAGTGCGTTGCCGGCCTTTGAGATGTTTATACGCTCTTTTTTTGAAGGTCCCTAAGTCGTAATTGTTCGGAAATACCTCTTTTGACGACTGGACCGATTTTGATGAAATTTTTTGTGTGTGTGTTCAAGGGGATCTGGGAATGGTTTAGATTCACAATTTTGTCCGCTGGACAATGTTTTTTTAATTAATTTTTAATTTATTAGTAGTTGTTGATTTTGGAATGTTTTACATTGTATCCGACAGACGGCGCTACTATCGCAGTGTCAAATTTTAAATAATATTCGAATTTTAATTGTAGTCTGTCCTAAAATAAAATACAACCCTAAATTTTTACCCCTCTACGATCAACCCTTATTTTTTTATTTATTAATTAAAAATTGAAATCACATGTATGGCAAAACAACGTTTGCTGGGTCAGTTAGTAGTTATCTATAAGCGATTAGTGAAGCTGAGAACAATAATGTTTGTTTATTGTTTTCTAATAATCATATTATTATCTTTAAAATAATTATATTGCCATTATTTTAAAAATAGTATGTGTTTACCAACGTGTACAATCAATTGTGAACCAATCTTGTAACATCACTTTATATATATTAATTGACAGTACTCATGATTACCCACACAGAATTTATGCATCTAATAATAATTATAGTTAAGTCGAAATAACAGTGCTGATAGAGATGCTAAAGAACATATAGTCCTTGGGTTCGGTAAATTGCACACTTACCAAAATATGTATGACGTGCCCACAAATAAAGCCAATTATAATAGTTCCAAAGCAACCAACAAGAAGTCCAGAATTTTTAAACGCTAACGGCATAGCTAAAACACCGGATCCTAGGGAAGCCTTCAAAAGATGTGCCAAAGCTCCGAAGCTTCTGTAATTAAAGGAATCAACCTTAACCTTTTCCAGAGGCTAGCGATAATGACATGTCGTCTCAAAATGATATTAATGATATTTATACGGTATACAATTGATATGGAGTGTCACATTTTACGAAAATAGTTGAATTTCAAATGATTATATAATCGACAAGGTCAGTGTACTATATTAAAGAATCCATGACTGTCACGAGAAATTTATGTTTAGTTTTAATTACAAATGTTTCTGACTGAAAAAAATGCCACCTTATAGTAAAAGATAGTCAAAGTAAGAAAATACTACTAGTACTAAAGAAAATTTTCAGTTTTATGCATTGAGACGTTTGATATCATGTTTTTGGATAATAAAGTGCTCGGTAATCTAGAGGCACTTAAAAATATGTACCATGTGGTTTTATCGGCATATATAATTAACTTCAGAAATTGTGAATAAATTCAATCACTTTCAATGGAATCATACAATTCAAAGATACATGTGTAAGATAATATCAGTTCAATTTCTGAGTATTTAAAAATAGCAGATTCATACATCCACAGCATCGATTTACTTTTATTTTTCCATTCCTTCCTTAATCATTTTACTACTTAAGAAATTTAACTATTTTTAATGTAACAACCAAGTTCTTTATATTTTAGGAGATGCTTTCTGTACTAAAACCCAATAGAAGAAAAATACACAAACATCTATTATAAGAACATTTTAGTCAGTAAATACATTTCTAACTTATCAAATATTCCAAATATCAAGCGTCGACACAGCACCAGTTGTTGTTAGCTATCGACAAATATGTCTATAACAGTATGTAGACGCTGCGGCCGTGAGTGTCAGACTTTTTATTTAGTTTTTAGTATGCATATGTATTTTTAAGAATAATCGAATATCAAAGTTTAAAGCAATTTAATTGTATTAAATCTATATCTTACTAATGGCTGAAAGCAATTCGTTAGTAAATATGTCTCCAAATTATGAAAATATAATAATAATATACACTTAAAAACCTATCAGAGGCCTTAAATATCACTTTTTCGGTCATTTTATTTTACAAAGGACCGGTTACCACAGATACATACATGAAACATCAATTATTATCCTAAGTACATATCCTATCCTAGGTACGAACCCCGAATTAAATTTTGTTTTGCTTAAATTTTCTTTTCGCATATGTCAGAACTCAGAGTGCAGAAAATTATATAAACTAAGGAGAACGGGAAATGTTACAGACTATCGTACGTACTTTTCCTATATATATAATATCGTAAGATGACAGATAATTAGAGGGTTTTTAAATATAACATAAAATATTCAAAAATCACAATGAGACCAGACACAATATCGCGTCGAGTTAAAATGGTAATCGGCTGAGCGAAATTATAGGATACCGTCAATAATAATTAAAAAGCTACCGACATCGAACTCTACTTGCAATAAATGTTTCAAGTGATAGGGCTATATATTTCAACAAAAATATTTCATACTCACGATGTATTTGATTCCAATGGTCTATTTTTCGCTGGTACGTATGGATCCAAGTCTTCTCTAGAGCCATTGCAAGTTAGCTCTATCCTGAAAAACGTTACAATTTGTATATGATATTTTATTTTTTGTCCTTATTTTATTTTTAACAAAAACTATTGACATTATATAATGTATTATTTACTTATCAATCAATAAAATTACAGTTGATAGTTGCTCCGTGATTTTAAAAAATTGCAAGTTTTTAACTTCATTTAACACGTGTGCACATTAAATGTAACAAAGACAAAATAAAATACCTAGTTTATTATTTAAATTATGATTTACGCCACTTAGGTATAATATATATACGTAAAATAAGACATCAAAACATATCTGTCGTAGTTACTTGTACTGTATATTAAAAAAATTAAAGGGCCTGTGGTTATAAATAGTTCTCATTTTTACAATCTAATTTTAAAATCTTTTACATATTTATCTAAACTTTTTTGTTAATTTAAGTGTCTTCAATAAGCTGTGCTATAAAATATTTATAATTTATCAACCTATTAAAATCCTTGTTGTGCTCCCTACGAGTCGTCCCTTCACTCGTCATTACGAACATTCTAAGCGTTTCGCAAAACGTGACAATATATCAACGATATTCAATGAAATTGATCCCAATTTAACGAATGGGGTGATGAAACAAATGTTTTTCATTGCATCAGTTTAAACGTGTAATTTTGAATTTTATTATTCTAATTACATGCAACACGCTTTTGCTGGTACAATTTAATTAAGTGTAAATATTCATACATATATATGACATTCATATATTACAATACGAAATTTAGTACGTTTAACTAAACCATAAGTTAGTTGGAGAATTTTATATATCCAGAAATAATATAAGTGCATAATACGTCACCGTCACACACGTCGTGTTTTATTATTATTACAGTCATAATATTATATTTTATATCACTATTGTCTTTAAATATAAATTTGAATTATTTGTTCATAGATGAATTCGATTCCCTATTGTTGTTTTGGATTACTTATATGATCATAAACAGACGTCTGTATATTTATGTTTGAAGCAAATTATTTTTCCGGGGAAGTTCACGATGTCTCTATCATCGAACAGCTCGTAACAGTCAGTAACTAAGTGGCCAGTTACAGTAAAGGTGAAACTCCGAATAAATTCTATTTGAAAATATAATCCGCAAGAAAAAATTGCACTTTTGCAATATTAACGACGCAGGAAGCGAAATATTAAATACAAAAATAATAAGTGTCGACATAAATTATTTTTCACACCATTAGCGCGCTGAGATTCGTACTTTTAGGGTAGAATCTAGATGATATTATGACAGATAACAATATTATTTATCTGTGGTTTAGTGTTATTATATTCTATAAAATGTTTAAATTAATTAACATTCGAGTTGGAGGTTTAATATTATATGTTTCATTTTGTTTTAAGTTCATTTTCTAAGTAGAATGCAGAAATGCACACATCTATATATGATAAACCTTTCAGTCTGTAAAGAGATAGTACAGAGTAGACTTGTATATCTCTTTATTGGTTTTCCTATTGACATTTTCTTACTTCGAGCTATAAGGGTCGAGAACGCTTCGTACTGGTGCAACGGGTATATCCATTTTTCCATTTTCCTGTACTGTCATCTTATAAAATTCAACTTGAACGGCTCTATGTCAGTTTGAATTTATTTCGTATTCCGCATCGCCACGTGGTTTCTGAAAAAAAAAACATCAATTAATTCTTGAAATTCATAATGTGGGTGAAAACAACGTTGGTTAAACATGCATTTAAATATACATTAGCAGTTTTATCGTTTTTTACCTTCTAAGGATAGAAAAAAATACTTAATAATATTTTTATATAAACAATAAGCACCTGTACAACTAAACATAATTACCGTGGTCTACCGTGACCACGCACGCTGTAAAGCACGCGAAACGTCGGGAAAAATTAGTTAAAATTAGTTTTATATTTACCTAATTAGGTTAAAATAAAAATTAAATACTTAGTCTTTTACATAGAAAATATGAAATACTCTTTATAGAAAAATTGTATACTTTGAATGTATACAATTTATTATAATTTATAATAACTAATTAACCAACAGGAAACGAAATGTTTTTTCTTCATCAGGGATATTCAGAATTACTAAGACAAACACAAGCTCTCAATGTTATGTAAAAATTAAAAATACAGTTGCACAATTTCGCGTTAAAGGTTTGAACGCATCACGATGTGACGCTGCTCTTCAAGTCTTTCAATTCTCTTAAAGGTCATGGTTAAACCACTCACAGGAATTACAGCGAATGAATGAAGGGTTTAATGTCCCCAACATCATCAAAAGACAAGTGAAAAGCAGATCGCTCCGAATGAACAATAAAACCAAACCGAGGAGAGTTTATGCTTGTGATATTAGCAAAAGTATTACGACTCTATAGAATGTTTTATCTCATTGATATTTAATTAAATATTAAACTTAATATACCTACTTCCATTTATATCACAACAAACACTTTAAAACATTTACACAGATGAAGAGTGTATTGATTACTGAATTCATACTGTTTGTGTTGTTCGGGTAATTACCTGGATAAAGCACGTGAATGTTTTAAACGTCATAGGGTTCGATGACTTATCCTAAGGCTATAAGGAAAAAGTATAACTTACGGAGAATAATGTCAGATTTGTAGCTTACCATGATTATAATGTATTTCTAAACTGTTTATAATCCAAAAATTATTTATTGGAATTACATGCGCAATGCCTAAGAAAGTTTTGTAATGATAGAACAAAGAATGAAAAAAAAAGTATTTTTCTTATACATTTAGTATATTTCTCCATCGTATAGTTCGAGAAGTGTCATGTAATAATTGTAGTCTGTGGAATAATGTCCCGAATATAGTGTTATAAATATTTTTTTATGCTATCACACTATTCTCCACAAAAATCGAAAATTGTCTTTAGAGCACAAATTAAAATACCGTGACGCTCACTGAAGTTAAAAATACAGTACACCGCTACCCAAATTTAGAAAGATATAGACATTATTCTTGTTAGAGAATTCAGTGAATATATAGTAATAAATTCATAAGTCGTTATGCACGATCATCACTACATTAATTATGCACTTGATTTTATTATGTGGAAATGCATGAGGTAGTTAATTAAAAAATATAGATTATATTTGACTCACCGGTGTCACTGATGTGTATCGTCTTATCATTGAAGAATCTCTTATCGACTCTCATAACAGTGTAGTATCTATAAACAGGCTGATGTTTTTCTTTAGAATTGAATCTTTCTGTGACTGTATTTTGGAAAGGCAAAGATCGAATCAACTTTTAATCATATTTTAATTATTTTAAATCGTATTGTAAGTGTGTTAATGATTTAACGCATAAAATATTCATCAAACCTTAAAGTATGTTTCCATATACGAATATATACAGACTTGAAATTATTTGCGTTGAGTGTTCCCCTCGAATAATACTGATGTTAAGAGTTTTACTAAGACGAATAGTGAAAACGTCTTTGAATTTTGATTCATCGACAGCTTTTCCAAAAATACGTAGAAATTATAAACAGAATAAACCAGAGTATCTTATTGATAAGGCACGTTCGCGTAACCTTGTTTAAGCTATAATCTATTACTTATACGATTGCTTTTCAAGGTATGTACACAAACTATATAGTGTGTAGTGTGCTGTTAGAATAATATAAATTATATTTTTAGTCTCTAGTGACATTATCTTTAATAAATCTGTATAATAGCTTTAAACCTCTTATATTGAGATAGCAGTAATACCCATTGTAAAGTGTTTGTTATCTACATGGCTTAATAACGTTAGAATACCGAAAAAAAATACAAAAGAAAACATTACTTGATAAATATTATTTAGCTTCAGGCTTCATATAGTTTTAATCCAGCCTTGAAAAGGGATGTGTATTAATTTAAACGTATTTAATATTAGAATATATTAAGATTTTTTTATTCAAAATTTATCATAAATTTCGAATATCTTAATCAAAATATCAAATATCTTAAAAAAAAGTAATTGCTGCAGCAGTGCCATCTGGCACAATTCTGAATGTTTTCCAGCATTGTCAGGAAGTGGTTTGAAATACATATTTTATTATTCATACGAGTAATTAGTGGTATATTATTATTGTTGAGGTCTATGCAATTATATTTACAATCGCAAAGGTCATATTTAAGCATTGTTTTGAGTTTTATTTGTGAATATATTCGACGTGAATTTTTTTTAACACATTCAATAGTATATAACTATGCGATTACAAAATCGCATCGAATTTATTTCAGGCACGGCGTATTCGAGTTGGGAGCGATAGGGAGTTTAAAGAGTTTGTTTTGTTTTGGTTAAAGCGAAACAAATATTATTTTTCAATAAAGGAAGTTAATTTCCGAAGCAGATAATATATGAAATTTTTATACCACCTGTATATACACGTAACTATGCCATGTTATTAACAGTTTATGATTAAAATACTTTGAGGTTCTCTTATCTAAAGAGATAGTGATTTTATTCATTTCAAAGCTTTACTCCGAGAGTACATATACTTATTATAAAGTATTAGTCTATTTCACGGTTGGTTCACAGACTTTAATTTAAGATTTACTCTCTATCTCCAGTGGGTGATGAGGACCGAATCTCTTATTCTCCCGGATCCACTCGGAAGAATTCCTAGAGTCGTTGAAGTGCCCTTTACAGACGCTTAAGAGAACTAAAACATTTTAGTTAGTATACGGTATACATTTAGGCGAAAAATTAACGTATTGATTCTGGCTATTTCCTGGTATGAGTCCGATTAAGTCCAGACAAACTTGTAGCGAATTCGCAATTTAAAAGATTTTGTAAATAAACCTGCTTAAACACTTTCCTTTAGATTGCTTTGTTCAGAATGCTTATGGTGGATAGTATTTGCATTAAGTAAATATAGTTAATCAAATAAAATACAGCGTAAAACCGCGACATGTAAGTCTTTAGGAATTCGTTAATTACTGTCGTTTTATCATCATCATCATCATTTAGTTGATGATCCAATTGGCGCAATGGTCAGAGAACCCAGAGGACAAAGTAGGTTCCGGATTCGATTCACCGTTAACATTTGTGCATAACTGTTAGCTGTGGTCTGGATGTCATTAATATATATATAACTAGCTGACCCGGCGAACTTCATACCGCCTTAGCGTAGCTTTGATGCGCTATTTTATTTTGTATAGTTGACCTATCTTAGGTATGAGTAAAAACAAAATAAATATTTTCATAATAGTGTTTGTTTCATAGGGTTCAATAATTCCACAAATGCTATTGACACACTACAACTTGGCATTTTGAAGTAAACACTTACCGTAATTAACAAACACTTATTAATAAACAAAAAACTTTTTAGTCTTTCAAAGATTACCACAGATTTTTTTTAAAAATTAGCTTGTTTGTTCAACCATTCGCCAATGTAAAGTTAGGGAAACAGATACTACCACAGATAACTAAATAGGTTATGCGAAATTTGTATAGGTTTTCTATTCCATGGCGGGTTATTTTCGAAAATTAGTAAATTAGTGCAATAGAATTTAATTAAGTAACCACGTTTCCGAACCAAGAGGCTTAAAACCAAATGATGCTCTTTCATGCATCTATCTATGGCTGTGAATGACGTTGACATTTGTTACGCGCGTTTTTTAAAATAAGCAATATGTATATTTTTCAATATTCCTGACAGATTTTCTTAATATTTTTTTCCGTAAGAACCATTCTTGGACTTCCACAAACATTAAAAAAAAAGAATTATTGAAATCGGTTCAGCCGTTCACACGTGATGCAGTGACAACGCGAAACGGGTTTCATTTTTGTATATATAGATAATTATTGTAATATTTAAAAAGATATTTTGTACAAATTTGTGTTTTCTTTAGTTTCTTTTATTGAAAGCTTCGATTAATTTATTTGTTCTGAGTAAATTATCTTATATATTTCATCTTATTTAGGGAGTATTTGTTTTATAGACGCGGTGATTATCCAAGTCTTTGGAATTACGACCCTGAATGGTTAGAACCTTTCCTTAATTTGGTAATAGTACATTGATTCCTCTATGAAAATATATACCTTTATCGCTTCTATTTATATAACATACTACATATAGTATGTGTATTTATGTATATGTGATGGCGTGTTCAGGTCTCTATTAATGTATCTATATTTACATATAAGAAAAATATATGGTGATTTTTCATAAACTCAATCAACCAAAAGGCCAGAAAAAGGCTTTTTCAAGGATTGTTTTCTAAATCTGAACAAGGAAATCCTTATGAATATTATCTCTAAGTCTCGTATGGAAAATGTCATGTTCAATCCTCGTTGAGAAATTACTCTGAAATTCCTGTTTCAGTTTTGCTGTCGGATTTTTATTTTTGAATACAGAATTATTCAAAAATTTTAATGTAGAAGTAATGGTAGACACTATTACTTCTAACCTAACTCTATTCGTATATTATACACACAAATAATTAAAGAAAATACTAGAAGTAAAGCCTAGTCTTGAAATCTTTTAATCGGTAAAACGTTTTCACATTGTTATTCAGATCTTTATACTATTAACATATGTCACCGCATATTTTTGTAAGATTAGACACCTTTGATAAAGTATAGACAATGTAAAACAAAAGGCAAGGTTGAGGTTGATACGTAATTTTCTTTTCTCAAATTTTTATACACAGTTTTTGGTCCATTATTATTATTATATTACTATTAATTATTAGTTAGTATTAGTGTACTTATTGAGAATGTTTATAATTTGTTTAATAAGCTTTTAGATAGCAATAACTCGGCTCAAAACTCTTCAGAATCTTAATACATTATAAAAGATCATAAATGTTTTTAGAACTAATATAATATAGCCCGGTGGTGGTTTTGGTGTTTTGATAAAGATCACATTTTATTATTTATTATTTTTTGTTAAAGAACATAAAATCTGTTTCAAAATAACTGATTAATGCCTTATATAGGGTTTATTGCCGTTGATGGTCAAAATAAGGATAGTCCTCATAAAAGATAAATGACTCGACGACCTCAGAAAGTGGAACGAGGCGAAACAATACGGATTTCAATATTTATATTCAAGTCAGACTTTGATTTGATTTTATTATGTTTTAGAACAGTTCACGAAAATCAAATGTAAATGATTATAAATATAAAACAAAAACCGTTGCGATATGAGTTTTACGTCAAAGCAGCTAGAGCACATCAAGGCTGTTTTAATCTATAATTCAACTCATTGTAATCAAAATAAGAAGGATGTACGAGTATGTATACCTATTTTAAGTCAGCAATGATATGTAAAGTCAAACATTATACGAATGTTGTTCAAATTACTCAAAGCTTTTATAAAGTTCGCGTTATATAATTGAATATAAATATAACTTATTTTATTCAATAAATATTGGAATACAAAATTGGAATACGAATTTCATTTACATAGTTTAAGGTTTGAATAGCTTTTCATATCTATCGCCAACCTTTGGAATTACAATTCCACCATCAATTTGTTCTATGGAAATTTATTTTGATGGAAATCGTGGATATGGGATAAGGCTAAAGCTTATCTAACCTTAAGTCATACATACGTCTTCCATGGTATGTTTAGGTTCAGTTGGATTAATTTTACAACGAAAAAGCCAAGCGTAATATACTTTAATTAATGTTCGAATGACATTTTAAAAGAAGTAATTATCTTAATGTCATTGTTGATGTTGTCTTCGTGGCACTATGGCCCTGAATACCGTTAATTCGGTCAGCGGTTCAAGGCCAAGGACTCGTGCGACTATTATTCAAGGATCAGTCAGTACTCCAAAATGGTCTAATAATCTTTTTAAGTTATTTGACATTATGTAACGAACATCTCAGATTATGCGTTTACTTTAACTAGGTCTCAAATGAACCTAAGAAGCGAATATATTGTCGTCAAACAATAGTTGAGAACGATAGATTACAGATATTATAACCTCAGTTATCAAGTTCAATCAGAACAGAATGTTATATTGATAAAATATATTCTATTGAATATAATTTCATTGCAAAGGAAGTATATTTTGCCAGTGAGACCAAGAATGCGTTGAGAAAGATAACGTAATAACAATGTAATATATTTCCTCACAGTTTTGGTTTGAATTGTTCGCGTGGTAATTGCGCCTTTCATTTCTTAATGTATTTTATAGTTATATAATAAAATGAACGCGGAAGCGATCTATTTTTATATATCTATGAACTCACTTTTGAGTCGGGTAACAAAATCAATTTTCTGTGTGATAATTAAGGTTTTGTTACTTTTTTTGCAGAAACTGTCGTGTATAAGTATAGAAATGTGTGCTTGTGTGTATGCCTATTATATACTGTCCTGCATTATAATACTGTCCGTCATGTGAGTTTCATTAAAATAAGGTCCCATTCGTATAAAGCTCTGCGCACTTGGTTTGTTAGGAAATTATATGCAAGCTTTAAAACAAGTTAAATATGTTTTGTTGAGGGTTTTTATTCGTATTATTCACTAATAGACGTTTTATACTGAATAAACTATTCCATTTCCTCGCAATCAAATTCGCGGATAACAAGTTTGTGACAATTACTAACAGTCGCAATTTCGTTCAGTCATCGGATAGCTTTAAAATGGTAAATATAAAACGTGACCAAATATTTCGCCATGCTCCATAGAAAATGTTAATTAATGGATCGTTAAAAACACGCCCCAATTAAAGGTTTTTAAATTCGCTTAAATAAGTAAAGAAATTTTAATTAAGTCTAAAGAAAAGGCTTCATTCAAAAAAAGGCGCAAAATAGAAAGCCCTTATCCCCAGCTTTATAAAGAACATCGTAAATAATGTTAACGTAATTGACAGTTATTTCGACCCAAAACATTTTTGGTAATTACTTTTCAATAGCTATCACGTTGCTAAACCCTTTATTATTCTCAACACTCATAAAAATTCTCCGTGCAATTTTTATTTTCGATTCTTTAATTGGTAGCAATTGAGCAATCACAAAAAATGAATTGATATGTCGAATAATTTACAGTTAGAAACATTGCACATAAGTTACTTTGAAATTAAATTATATTATCTTTAACGACCAACGTGTCCCAATTCGAATCAAGTCTCATGGATTTTCTAACATGTCAGCAAAGCTTAAGAATGGTTTATCTGAGCTTAAATATTTTTTAGAGTTGAAAATGCGCTATCGCAGCCTCACGCCACGGATGACGGACTTGACGGGGGGACTGTGGGGCTGGGTGAAGACCCTAGCAAAGAGGTTTGCGTGAAGACTCTTTGCTAGACTAGCCAGAGGGATAGCCCCACGCACTAAAAACACCTCAGCCCAGAAGACCTGTGTTCCTCTTACGACTTTGTTTAAGGATGAAACTATAACCTCTGTCTTTAAATAATAACGTTAACCATATTTAAAGTCGAGTCCTGTTTAGCAAGTTAAAATCATAAGTGAAATGTGACAAAGATGCATATCAAAGTTATAAAGCTAAATTAAAACTTTGTTGAACCGGTTACTTTCAAGATCCGAGTCCCAAGACCGACAAGTTTCTGCATTCGTTTAGTATTAATTAAATGATAAATAAATGAAATTCTCGTGATAAAGTATGTTGCAGAAAATATAATGCCTTATTTTCCAAAAAGACAAAGAAAGAGATTGTTGCAACTATGCAATGACAAAGTAGATAATAATAATTGCTACCTAGTTTTAGATATGGAATCAGTCAGTAAGGATTGCACTTCAAATGAATTATAACATTGTATTGTATTACGTATTATGAACATATACTGCACACGACAAAAGAAATACAAGTTAAATATTAAAATATCGTATAGACGATGTAAACTTCATTTGCAGGATTTTTATGATACACAAAGCTTTACCTACTATTTGTATAATTATCATAGAGCAGTGCATTCCAGGAAAACAGGAGCTTCTAAGTATTTTTTCGCGACATTAAAAATATCTATCTATATTACGATTTCAATCGACACATAACTATTACTTCACTATTATTCTCAAATATTTGATTCATAAGACTGGCTTTCGTTCTCATAGTATAAACATACTTAGATATTCTCCAATTTATTAGATATATTAAATATTGTAATTGAATCAACAAGCAAAAATAAACAGAAACAGAATTCTACAGATGAGATTTTTGTAATTTTTTGTTATAGTTTTATATACCTTCGCGTTTTATATTTATAAACTTAAAAATAATATTTAAATACGTGTAGTAGGCTAGTATTATTAATTGATAACTGCTATCACTATTAACAAAAAAAAAACATACTTCGGGTGATTAAATAATAAACTAGCTTATTAGGAGATCAATGTAGGTCCAAATTTTAAACTCCTTTCGGTCCGTTTTTATTTAATTTTAACAAAAAAATATTTTAGTTTTAAAGTTGTTCTCTGTTAACAAACGTCTTCAGATTGCTGCAATATTCAAAAGGGCCTCATTCACTTCTCGAAGGTTGCAAAGTGAAAGGAATACTTACAAAATTTTTGTTTGATAGCCACTATTTAACTGTTGTTCATATTCACAATATTATTTTTATTTATCTTGAACGCGTGCGCACTGATCACAGCTAAAGAAAACATTGGGTAAAGAAAACATTCATTGTTGACGTTCACCCTGAGAACACCAGTATAAAGTGACCTTCCTGATCATGCTTAATCGATTGATGAATTAGATCAGATCATAAGTGATTGTGTGGATTTTTAATTGTAAAACTAATTTTATTTTATTTTATTTTTCTTTTGAGTTTCGAGTCATACGTGCTGCGGTGATTTGAATTCAGTAAATACAGAGAAATAAATAATAAACAGATCGTTTATACAGGCGAATATAGTCCTATATTATATAGGTATATAGGAATAATATATATTAGAACTGATTCCAAACGTCTGTGTCTTATCTTTCTCTGATTAGGGGTTTTATATCGCAGCAAATATGATTTTCTTCTTTAAAGTCAATTAAAAAAATCATAAACGTAGTTCTTTTCAAGGAAACAGAAATTAAATGTTGTCTAATTGGTTTTTACTATGATTAGTATCACAATGCGCAGACAGATGGCGCTAATAGGTATTAAAATGTAACGTCCTGTACAATTACATTTTAATACCATAGTAATATAACTTTAAATGTCACCAATAATCTGGGCCGTTTAAATAGCTGTTATTATTAGATTAGAATGCGTAGAATGTGGATTTCTTGAAGTACTTATTAAAGATTAGCGATTTAACTAAGTTCATTCAAATAACCGTGCACGTCGTTACGTGCAAAAAGGGACAATTTACAACTTTTTCACTACAATTTGAATCTATGCTCGGCTCTTATTTACTGTAGCGAGATATATATACTGCCATACCATAGGTAATATTGGCGTTATAGGAAGACTGTTTTTAACCGTCCATTGGTATTGGTATGTGAAAAATGTAATCAAAGCCAATGGAAACTGCAATATCGCAATAAAAGAGAACCAAATAGAGGGTTTATTTCTGTAAATTTATAATTGCGTAGATATATTAAAATATGAACAAATACTTAATTTTGATTCCTGTGTATGATATACTAATTATTAGTTAGTTTAATCAAATCCTGTATGTGTATAATAATAGACAGATTTGCATAAAGGTTTGTTATTAGTATTTAATTTTATTTCTTTATGACGTTGCGTTGCCTATACAACATATCGCATTTATAAAAATTGATTCAACTATATAAGTAACTAATAAATTTTGGCAACATCGTATTATATATGTTCAGTTAAAGAGTGAGGCCCATTCTTCTTGGTTAGACCCCATATTCAGTCACGAAAGTAAGTCATATCAAGTTTCACGAAATACAAACATTATAAATATTGATTCGTCACTTAAAATAATTTAATTTGCAATTAATGAACTAATTAGTTTCATTAACCTTAAACATGGATAATGTTACAACTAGCTGTTTAAAAGTGTACTCGCGAAAATTGTATATACTACAATAGCGATATGAATAAAATACGAAAGTTAATGGGGAATACGCGTGGCCAATTTCTATACAAATTGTATGGAAAGCGATATTTTTAGTTGACTGCTTCTACAATCGTTACACACTTTGTATCAACTTAACAGTAAAGTACATACCGACTAGACCTAAAAACTGAATGAAGATTGCATTGATTTATGTATTTAACATTCTCTTCTCCGTGAGAATCATAGACAATGTCTGTCTCAGGGAATCTTTTATTCTTAGAATTTTACGATAAAATATCACTAGGGTTTTCAAACATAAACAGGTCAGATCACGGTCGTGGAAGATTGCATGTATCAGTTTTTTTGGCAGGCCTTCATTGAATTGTGTGCTAACCCTAAGTAAGTTAATCTAAAATACTCGTATTAAAATGAAGTCAATTGACAAATGAGAGTAGAATATTTGTCACTTCCATCGCCACTGCTATGGTCTCTGCAATCCTATAACTGTACTTTTCAATGAAAATATTTTTTTAATTTTAAAGCAATTTTCAATTCTGGGAAACAAACATTTTAGTATTGCACTATATATATAAATGTATTTTGAATGTAAATTTACGAACAAAGCGCAAATCACCGACCTGAGATGACTCAAATTTTCCTTTTAAAGTTTTAAATTTACATCTACGCCTGAAATTTACAATTATTATCACTTAGGCTTTGTTCTCGATTCGTAATAACTCATAATTATTTTAATTACTTATGAAATGACGACTTTCAATTTGCTAATTTCGCCCATCTTTAATTGTCAAACCAGCCATTGTTTAAATTAGACGTAAAAACACAAAATATATCAAATAAACGTTTAATTTGAGGCCAAATAGATAAGGCCAAGGCGATAGATTTTAAAAATGTATATACAAGTAAAGTAACAAATTTTGTGCCAAATTATAAGTAAATATTTTTAGATGTAGATCTAAATTACCCACTTCCATTGTGATTTTATTGTACATTTAAATAAAGATAATTTATCAGAAATAACAGTTTCAGTTTATTCCGACTAATGTCATGGCAAAAGAGGCAAACCTGTTTTAATATCACAATTTTAGTACGCCGTTTTGATGTTTCAGGCTTATGCATATTTATTGCACAATTAATAATTTATTGCGCAGTTTAATTAATATAGATTCATAAAATTCATAAAATACGTTAGGCTTTGTTATATGCTAATTAGTTACATATGTGACGGGATAATATTGAAATAATATTTATTTGGTGGTATATTACAAAAATAACGGTATGGATTTTTTAGGCACAACGCAGAATGTGACCATTGTACTTTATACTATCAATTTGTTTATATATATATATAGTTCAGACATCTACCGTTCGCGGTAGCAATAGATATTTAATGACCGAAAGAGCAACTCAATTGGTCCTTTCGAAGTGAGATGTATTTTCTGTAAATCTAAAACGTTGGAATAATATTTAGTTTGTAACGAAAAACTTCGTACAAAAGTAAATTTACGAGATAGACATTTCCATTATAATAAATTAGACATTTTTAACAGTAATAAAACTTAAAGACTTAATTAAAAGTAGAGATTTAACGGAGAGATTAATAGGTTTTACTGATTTTATTATCTGCTGTAAAATCTAAGTGTACTTAAAAGGTGAATGGGTACGTACATATTAGTTCTTAGTTATATTTCTAGGTTGATATTCGTTACCACATAACTCGAGTAAGTAACTGAAAAATTCCTGAGTATCTATATTATAGGAAGATTTCTAGCGAATCTAGCGTACGTTCTTCAAGACATTTTAACTGGTGGAATACAAGGCGAAGTGTTTAGGCAGGCATTGGATACATATAACATTTTTAGTCCCATGCTTCAGCATAATAATTTTCCATTTTTATAGACACACTGAACAAATAGTTACCACATGATTTTTTAATTTATTTCATTTAGTTGATTATCCACTCTATTCCTTTTTTAGTAACATCTGATTCCGTTAATTTTTCAAAATAACCTTTAATCGAAATTTTCGTAGTAAAATAAATAAAATTCGAAGGCATTCAATAACATCTTACATTTATTTACTTAGAAATACATTAATTTATATTTTATACTAAATATCACATTCTACACAACTCAGTTTACTAAATACCTAAAATATCGTCGTCATTAAAATAACTGAGTACGGCTACATTAAGATTAATTCAAACATTTAAATTTATATAATTTAAACTGCGCTTAAATTTTGTTTTTATTTCAATTGTTTTTCGACTTCATACAAAAGGACGAATTTCGTGGATTCAGATACTGTTATTCGAAGGAAGGCATAGGGGTTTTAATTGTTTTAGTTATCTAATTAATTGATTCACACACAAGTAGAGGAAATATAAAACATGTTTAGATAATCGATAACTCTTAATTATTATATATAATTATTGATTAATTATATAAAAAATATGCGTTGATGCAGCCGCACCATTATGTATTTCTACTAAGATTATGACCAATTACTGTTTGATATCTGGCGATGTGGTAGTAAAAATTCTATTACTTTCACTAAAAAATATATAAATAAACTCAAATCTATTTTTCTCTATGTAGCCGCGTCATAGTCAAACTGTAGGCAAACTAAAGCCGTGAATGCTTTGGCTTCACGGACAGATATATATACATCTCTAAATACAGAAAGCCAATCAAATATCCTTTGAAATTGAACGGTATTCGATGAACCTTAAAGTTTACATTACACAGTTACACAATAGTTCACGCTAACGTTTAATGAATTTGGCCGTTTTATTACGTTTGAGGTAACTACCTTTTGAGTTACTAGATTTCTTTCTAATACTTATTTTATACATTTAAAGAGTTTGTTTGGCTGCTCCGCAACATGTGCTAATGAAAATTATTGTAAGAACTAGGAATATTATTCCTTTTTTGCATTACCTCTACAGCACGGGTATCTTAATTATTGCGAATGTAACCGCAGGGTACAGATAATATGCGATACGATAATATAAATGTAAATAAAAGTTTTTAATATGACTCACATATCCTGGAAATTCGCCAGATTTCAAACTATATAAAATTGATACTCCAACAGAAACCGATACACTTAATATTTCGTTTACACAGCCGTTCTATTATTTTAGTAAATGATTAGTTTAAAAGCTAGTTATTAAAGTGTCAATGAATAGTAATTATTTTGCACACTTTTAGACAATTAGTAATCTTGTAATTAACATAAAAGTATGTTAGAATCTAAAAAAATATTCGTAAAAAACAAATGAAAAATATTGCGTATATGTAAAGACACTTCAAAACAAAGCACACTCACCGGTCTGGAAAAGGATAAGTTTTGTACATTTAACAACATTTACATATAAATTTCTAACTATAATACAAATTTTGCAGTATACGTGTCAAAATTATAAAATTGTGTTATCGTCTGGAATATTTTCGAATATTTTATATAAATAATATATGTATTATGTTATCACATTTAAAACTAATTTCCGGTCTTACCGTATCACAAAATAAAACATTTAATGATAAACGTACAATACACACACTTTTCACTAATATTTTACTTCATTGGACTTTATAGTCCAAGGTTGACGATTCCGCAATGGATAAAGAATATTATATCCGGTCTCTATGATCTTTCCCAAATAATATTTTAAAACTTATTAAAAACTGTAACTGTAGCTTCGCAGTTAGTCTAGTCTACAGGCCATTAAATGTGTTTTTTATGTACTCTATCTTATGGAATGTCTTACTTCTTATGACATATTATATGTCACACGCCACGTTGCCCTTCGGAATCGCTGTAAGTCACTTTAATGGAATAATCATAGTCGAATCATAATCATCTAGACACGATTTTGTACTCATATTTCTTACAAATATTATAAACTAGAAATTACTACATTATATTCAAATCTAACTATCTTGTGTTCCTTTATTGATCATGATATTTAAAATAATGTCATTATAAGAACTGCATGTTGTGATTTGAGGTAAATCTTCTTTCTCATAGGTTATGGAATATATTTGTAAAAAAATCATAATATGAAATTATATTTCATGCTTCATTTTATACAATCTTATTGATGTCATTTTATTAGTAATTCATAGTTAGATGTAGCTTTTCATAGTCGTTTACTTTTATACTCTCAAAGTATCGTTAACACTACTTGTCACGTTCATCGCATCTACAGTACTAAACTTTAAAACCATAGCATGGATGGAAGAATACGATCCTGCAAACAGTGCCACAAGGGAAAGCAGAGAGATGCCAATGTTCTTGATGAGAATCCAGTTGAAAATGCCCAGTCCACGATCCCACTTATGGACGCTGTCTATGATGGCTGGTGTCAGAAGACCGAGGGTTGAGAGAAAGATGGCACCGCATAGATTGATGAATAGTTCCAGATCTGGGAAAGCTGCGGCCAGAGCAACTGTAAAGGACAAGGTTTATTGTAAGCTCTTGAGGAAATATTAAGTTTCTATTATTGTAGTTTAACGATGTTTGAACCTTCAAAATATATTTGCGACTGGTTTGAGACTAAAGTAATTAAAGTGAGGGATTCAATGTTAAGTACTTTTCGAGTCAGTGCTTAGTGTTTGTTTATGAAAATGCGGTTAATGTTGTGTTAATTTATTTGAATTTTCCTACATTTCCTATATAATAATGGGATATAATCTATATATACAACTAAATATCGTTTTTATAATCTATATATACAACTGCACATTATTCCGGGCAACTTTAACTCAAAGTCGTCTGCATAAGACCATATCTCTGTTATATGTGAAACTAACAAGGACGTAATTATTTCGTTGCTTTACAACTGACAGACTTTTCATTGTTTAGCCACCGCATACCAAAGCGTCGCCTTCTGCGTGGAATTAGATTCGCGTTTATATACGGTAAGAAGTTTTATTTAGACGTCGCATACACGTGTAAACCAGAGAAAATTAGGAATTAGATAAAACAAACATACCTGATCCTATGACGCATCCTGTTCGTATGCTTATCTGTGTGATATTATGGAACCTGACTGAAATTTTATGATGGAGTTGCCTCCAAATCATCTCCATAGGTACATAGAACTGCAAGCTGTATGTGAACAGAATCGCTAGTGCCATTAGAATTTTAGCACTTTGAGCAAGCCTAAAAAAATACATATGCTGTAAATAATAATTATAGAATCGCATATTTTAATATATGTTTTGTTACACATAAAATATACCGATTACCGATAAAATATAATTTTGCAGTTTTTAAAAGAATAACTAATGGGCGTTATTTCACACGATAGCTTGTATTCACAGCATACATCAAGTGGACGTCGGGAATGAGACTGGTTCTTTTTAAAAAAAAAATGTGAATATTTTTCTTTATTCACTCAATCGACTCAAATGTATGAGCACTGAGCCACTATGATATTGCCACTTTATAAGCAGTAACTTTATTTATTAACTCCTTTAACGAAATGTAATGAATTTCGTGATGAAAATTTTCGATTGAAGATTGTTTAAAAGAGACCGAGAATGAAATACAAAATTTAGAATTTAATGTAACTAGGTATTCGAAAGCTAACAATTACGTTTCTGATTACGATATTCAGTAAGCTTTTCCGTAATATTTTGCCTTATTTTATAAATTTTGGTTGAAGTAAAAATTAGAAGAGAAAGAAGCATGTTTTTATATCTTAAACTTCTTTATTTTTTTTTAAACTTTTTTTTTAAATGTTCAGTCAAAACACATTTTCCCGAAATTATTTACTTACATTTCATCTTGCGGTAAATTTAATGTGACACTTCCCCTCACTTCATCACCGAACTTCATGTATCCAAAGAAACCGACAATACCATATAAGCTGATCACAATTGTCATAGCCACATTAAGTACACCAGGACAGCCCAAGAATTGTTCTGGTTTAGCCATATCATTCTCTACTGGCATCACGACACCAATGCCTTCCATTGCGAAGATCACTGTACTACAAAAGAATAAAAATTGATTGCTATTTATCAAAAACATTTTAAGGTCAGTTTTAATTGTAACTTATTCGGTATAACTTTAGGTTTAGACGCAAATAAGGTACCTGATAAATATAAAAATTCCTTTCTTACTATTAATTTACATTAGGCCTGGCCATTTACGTAATAGACTGAACAAAAGACGAACGAGGGAGATCCGACTATAATGTAATGTAAAGCCAACGTATTGCCGCTACAACCTTGGCGACCAATACATTACACTAGGCGTTAACAGAAATTATCCGTGAAACATGTTATATTTTCTGAAGGATAATTACCAAGCAAACATATTAAAACTACTAAGAAGTAGCTTAATAACAATAAAATTTACTTGAATTTGATCATCATATGTGGTGAAAAACTTTGCATTCTAACAAGTTTATATTTTAGTAGAGTTCATGTTATGTAAATTTCCGTAGGCCGTGACTTGTTCTGCTAATAAAGCCGTTAAGACCATTTACAAATTAGGCGCATATTTTACGTGACCCTGCTAGAGTTTCAGCCATATCGAAAATTTTATTACTTCGTAAACTCGCCAGATTAGTTCATGAAAAGCTCTCAGGCTCGTAAGGGGTTGAAAAAGATTATGATGAATTCCAGAAATTTAAAACTTAAAAGTGTGTACCATCTCAGGTTTTTGTTGTTTCTCATATACAAGATGGGCACTACCATAGTTTGTTTTTAACACTAATTTTAAAGGGTTCTTGTTTTTATATATAGTAATACTCGTCAGAAAAGAAGTACCACAAAAACATTATGAGTAAGACCAGGAAAATGCTCAATTTAACGTCATCATCATCTTTACTTACCTTATAAACAAAGGCCATTGAGAAATACTTGCAACCATTTCCCTTTCCGAGGGATTCGGTAAATCCGTAAATATATAATACATTGTAATCGCAAAACAAATGACGAGAAAAACATTCGCTATCGCTGAGAACGGCACCAGCCATTTTAAATTTCGAATTTGACAAATAAGCACCAAAGGTAATAGCGTCAGGGCGCAATAGGTTTCCACAGATAATTTGTAATCTGGTACGTACGCGTCGAAAACCTGAAATTCAAATTAGGAAATTGAAATTTATTTTTCGTTATCATGTATATAATTACAGAAATCAACTGTCAAAGTTTTACTAAAATATGCGCGAAACAATTTTGTATTTGAAAAATACTTTTAAAAACGACGCTTTTTTTATTAATTATTTAGAATTCAATATAAATTAAAATTGAAATGAATAACAAGTAACGTAACAGTATGTTACAAGCTACTGTCTGAGAACAGCTGTTGAATATTATGAAAGCAAGCAATAATATGGTATTGTTATAAGGTCACTATCGACATTTCAGGGAACACGTTATGAACGTAAATATACTCGATAATTTGAATACAGGGCACGCAAAAAAGGGAAATCCCGAGCCGAGTCGAGAAAAGGGTAAAGTCAAATTTTCCTTATATTTTAACAAATTATCGTAAATATTAGAGCATAGCTTATCAATATGAAAGGCAAAAGGCTAAATAAAAGGTAGATTGGTTAGAAGGTTTAGAAAGAAGAAATTAGAAGGTTAGGATATATGATAGTTTTATATATTAGTCAGTATATACTTCGTACGGCGAAATTGCCTAATACATGCAATACATAATTATTATTGATGTGTGGTTTATTTAATGGAACTCGTATAAACCTGTTTTTAGTTCATACTTGAAGTTATATTTATTAAAGTTGCAATTAAATTTCAATGTAAACTACACAACTAGTTACATAGATAAAAAGTAATAGTCATATTTCTAGGTTACTGCCATGAAGAAAATGATCAATTCTAAACTTTTCCCACAGTTCAGGGAAATAATCAGTGTGTTTACATCTTAAAGTATTCCTTCGCTAACTTATTAGAAAATGAGGAAGTTGCAACAGCGTTATTGAAAGAAATATATTGAAATTGCTCAAAAGAACGACATATAGGTATAGCTGTTTATTGAGAACTATAAACTAGCACGTGAACTGATATTCATATGTTATTTATTTTACGTTAGCATAATTTTGATACGTTAAACGATTGATATGGGTGTGTGCTTTTGCATATAAATCCCGAAATGATGATTAAAGTAAATTTATTATTGAAATTTCAAATATTTTTTGTCAAAGTCTCAAGCGCTTTAACTGTTTGCTTCTCTAGACTGTGTTTATGTGTACTTGCTATCTATAGCTGGCACTGCATTGGAAGCTATATAATACTAATGTTGTTACTGCGGGTGCCAACTATACGTTTATATATACACGTATATATATATATATATAGTGTATATATACAATGTGGAGAGGACAATGCGACAATAAATTACACACCGTATAGCTCATCATGTCCCTAGTCAGTATACAAATATTCATTACAAATAATCTAACAGTTAAGTCATTGGAGATCATTTTTTGTTTTGAACATTTACAACATGCCGTATTTGTTTACTACGCCATCACTATCAGGTTAATGACCGCTTACAAATCACATGTTGTCAACTCGCCATGTCAAAAATCTTAGTCAAATTAGTCCAAATTCATTTTATACCTTATGCCCATTACGTAAGTCATAAAGCATATTACCAAAAATTAAAAAGTAGATAGTTCTACACACTCAGTTAAACAGAAAATAAACAATGTGGGAAAGGGAGAAATGAAGGTTTTATTGTTTCTATTTCATGTTTGCGACAGTGTGTCAGTGTGTCAAGGTCTCGCCGTTATCCTGTGACGTCGCTCGCGTCACTACTAATAATTTCGTTTGCGTTCGCGCCGCCTTTGAAGCGCCGCCTTTGAAGAGCGGCCGCTCTTTTGTTTTGTGTATGAATCGTGCGAAATTGGACGCTTATTTATTATTAGTATTAGACTAACGTTTGTTTTATTTTATCCGCGAAATTGAACGGTTATTTAATTTAGTGATAGGACACGTAATCAATTAAGTACCTACTTAGTGACTTGGTGAATTGTGCGAAAATAGACGCTTATTATTTGTGTTAGATTTAAGTTTGTTTTGTTTTTTATTTACAATGCCTCATTACCGATATACAGCATCAGAGTACACGGACATGATTTTAATTTAAGGAGAATGCCAGGGAAATGCTGCATTGGCTATACGGACATATCAAGAAAGGTATTTAGGTATTAGGTATTGCCCTACCAACGGCCGCACGATTGTTCAGGCTGTCCAGAGGCTGCGGGAAAAGCAACCTCTAATTCCGCATCTGGACAGTGCTCCTCCTACAGTACCAGTGAGAGTACATTTGCCGCGATTTTATTCCATACTGCGATCTCTTAACTAGAGTGCGAAATAATATTATAAGATGCGAACTATGCGTCCCTGTGATTGGGGGGCAAATTAAAAATTTAAAAATTTGATTAATGAGATTGACTGAACTACTCGAGGTGAATGACGATCGTATTCAGTGTAGGTTCAGGTATCTAATTGTGTTTATTCGTCGGGCGATTGTAAAAGCGCGCCGCGCTGTTGCCGCTCTTCTTACCACAGGTTAGTGAACCTATATTTCCAAATGGTGTTACATTTTGTTTCGATTTATATTGTATTTAGTTTGTTAGAAATTTTTATTTTTTTTATTTTGTTGTTAGGGTTCATTTCATAGTTTCAAAATTATACTAGGGACTATTACTGTTTGTGTTTTCATTTATTGTCGGATTGTCCTCTCCACATTGTATATAGTATATAGTGTAAAACTTTAATTATTTTAACTTTTCTAACACCACTGATTTTATTAGAACGAATATACTATTTTAAAAAAATAGAATTTTCTAATGACGAAAAAGAAATATTAGTGAGTTTTTCTTTTATTATATTCTGGTTTTAATTTATGGAATTCATAATCCTGAATGTTTAACGATATCACAAATTTATTACATTTCTTTATTAGTCATAAAGCCTAATTTATTTCCAAAATTTTAATGAAATATTATGTGTAATAATTTTTGTGAAATCACAATGGATTTGCTGTTATTCCCATAGTTTAAGTAGGTATTTAGTTATAAATTATTCTTATTACATAGCTATAAGTTTTTTAATTTTTCCTAGAAATATTATTTTCACGTTGAACTGAAATGTATATCAACTTACTCGTAAAACAACAGTGATACTTTATTTTAAGTATAGTAACACAACTCGCCTCTTAGAAAAGTTTCAATTAACCCCAAGAAAGCTATTCAACACCTCAAAGGTAAAAAGAAAATTTATTCTAAGAGCTGGTAATCTATATATATTTATAACTTTATATTCTGTTGAGATGGAGTTATTGTTAGCATTTCATATTAAAGATAACATTGAGAGTTCGATTTTATTATAACAGATTTATTTTGTGTATTTTGCTTCAACTATATTTTTAATATTCATTGACTTTATATTTGAAAATGTTACCTCTTTAAAGTTCTCTGCGATAAATACAATATAGACACTGAGAGCGGCTAAGTACGTGCAGGTCAATGCCCAATCTATGAAGATTCTGAAACAAAAAATATGATTCTTAGCAATACGTTCGAAATTGGGCTCTAACAAAAATTCAGGAATGGTCTTGCTACTAAATCATATTTCGTTGAGCGAGGTCTTTTTGCTGTATCCACTGTTTCCTGGATCCGCTGAATAAATATTTTATGCTGCTTCTGAATTTTTGCAAACATGGAAAAATTTATGGAAATAGCATTTATCAAACAAATGTTGAGGTGCGCTTTGTTCAAGTACAAAATAATAAATTTAATAAAGTTATGAATACCTTTAAATTTCAAACCTAGTAGGTATATTTTATAAACAATATTTGTTTTATTTTATTTTAGGAAATAGCATCCACCATACCATGAATGAAATAATAAAATATAATATTTCATTTAATTTTAAATGATACACAAGAATAATACTTTTAAATACTACAATACCGGACAAAATTCGCCCAAGGTCTTAATCTCTTAGGGCCAAACTGGAAGGCGGCTCCGCAGGTCTCAGCAAAGCCCATGGAAGGCTTTTTTGCTTCTACACATACTTCCTGTGATGTTTTCACCTGAATCCCAAACATACGATTTTTAACAACGTCTACAGCACAGTACCGTGACGATTGCATAGCTTTAAAGTAGTGGCTTAGTATGATTACTTAAATCCTGAGTCTAGATTAAACTGTGCTGGGCGCCATTAACTTTACTTTGACCTTTAATTCATTAGGACATTTAATATAATTGCATTTGTATTTACTAATATTCCATTTTGATTCTGTGTGTGAGTCATCAAAGTTTTGAAATTTTGATTTTCATTGCTCTTTTTAGCATAATACCGAACTAAAACTAATGAGTGTAATTTGATGAAATAGTGGACTGTAAATAAAAAACACTTTTAACGGATTTAAGTTATGTATTTTTACAAAATTTAAATATAATTATATTATTAAAAAAAATTTTCAAACGTCGGAAATTTTTATTAATATATATAATATAATATTTAAATTTTAGCAAAAATACAAAACTTAAATCCGTTAAAAAATGTTTTTCTTTAAATGAGTAATAGGTATGTTAATAAAAGACAATATTAGTGGACTGTATTTCATTAAATTACTCTGGTGACCGATTTTAAATGATATCCCGTTTGTTTAAAGAGGAATGAAATACATATCCATTGCATTAGACTCTAGTACATTTTAAGGTCTGATTAAAATCAATATACGTACGAGTACGTACACGCAATGTGTACATATAAATCCAACGATTATTGTTCCGAAGGCTCCACCAGCTAATCCAGAATTTCTAAAAGCAGCAGGCATCGCCAGTATCCCGGAGCCGAGTGAGGATTTCAAAAGGTGAGCCAGAGATCCGATTGTTCTGGAAATTCCAAGATATGTTAGCCTATTTGTCTGAGTATAAAAATCTTCACATAAAATAAACAACCGCTTTTGTGAGTCATGTTTATCAGTTGCAAATTTTATGATATTCGAAAATAAAGATTTTCGTTTTTACACGACGAAGTATGTTTTTGGTTATTTCATCAGTTCTTTTCGCGCTGTTACAATATGAGTTAAGACAATATTTCATCATTAATGAAGTTGAAAGTGTCGGAATATCCTGAGTAACTTCATGTTTGCTCTCAGCGAAAGCATCGAAGTTTTGTTTAAAAGCTCGTAAAAAGGTAACAGTCCATTGTGCTTTTAAATTGTATACATATTTATTAGCCGACATAACCAAGGGAGAATTGGAATAAATGGGATTACGTATTTAAACGTTTCATTCATTCATAGAGCTTACTTTCTCTATGTGCACAGAAAACAATCCAAAAACAATGAGAGATAATGAAAAGATAAATCTTATACACACACATATAAAAAATATTAGGAAATGCCGAGATAGGTAACATGTTTAATACTTACGAATTTGGATGTGCAACTTTTCTATGCTCAAAGGGATTATAGGCCTTTTCGTTAATAGGATCTTTTGATCCCAAAGTTAATGTTGATTGAAAACCAGGGTTGGATGCAAGGTTTGTCCTGAAAATACAAAATAATATAATCGTTTGGCAAGCTGTGTTCCCACAGTATGCCCAAAAAATGAAACCAGAAATGAACATAGGAAAAAACCATTAGAGCTTGGACGGCCTATTTGCTTACAAATATATCAAACTACGATAAAATACATGAAAATTAATCTTGTTATGGTGAATGATAAATTATAAAACAACAACATTGCTGATAATAAATACCCCATAGGCATTTAATGTCAAGAATGAAATTGTGAAAGATGAAGTCTATGAATACATGTTATTTCTTTTATTGTTGTCTGTGTCTTATTGTTATTTATATGTCACGTGAAGTTAATTCGGCAAAGTATATATTTGCCTCATCCTTAAAATAAATTTATCGAAATTATACGAAATAATGACTTGGCGATGAATAAATTTGCTTTATAGAATATGTTAGGCGTTTTTTTTTATTAAGTTGTCTTAGCCTTATATCCTGTGGATATAGCATAATTTACTAGAGTAAAATGGGAACCCTTAATATCATGAAAACGATAGAACTCAAAGAAAAATGTGCAAAAATATAT